>CALSFV010000358.1:0-285000 GCA_943737045.1 Parapristionchus giblindavisi | reverse complement strand
AAGAATGAAAGATGTTTGAATACGGATCGATCCTCAAGTTTCAAGTGATTCGGATTCCTTATATCGGTTACGGTAGAATATCAGAAGCTATTTTCTGAAGTGGGCTCATCGACTGATCAGTCTAACAAGGGAACGTTTCCAACTTGTCCTGGCCATATGAGATTGCAATAGCATGAATAGAATCAGTTTTCGATGCTGATTACGAATCCGCTTTCAAACGTTGCCCAATCGAGCTGAGCTTCGAGAAATCGATATTGAAAATCTTCTAGTTGTTTCGGAAATTAGTGTGGATTTCTCCCCAATCATCGTAATGAGTTCATGAACTCATTTATCAATTATCCAAACAACTGCTGGTGTGGTTTAATAGATAAGGTAGATAAGATGTGAATTTTCGAATCAATTATTCGAATTTCAATATCGATTCTCTCGAAGCTCAGCTCGATTGGGCAACGTTTGAAAGCGGATTCGTAATCAGCATCGAAAACTGATTCTATTCATGTCATTGCCATCTCATATGGCCAGGACAAGTTGGGAACGTTCCCTTGTAAGAGTAGTATGTGTAAGAGTAATTTGAAAATAAAGCGTTCAAGAGGGAGAGAGATCAGAGATTCAAGAAGTAGAGAGGAGGATTAGAGAGATCGAGGAGGAGGGAAAGGTGGAGAGGTAGAGGTAGGGAGAGAGAGGGAGGAGAGATCTGAGAGGGAGGAGAGAGGTGGAGGAGAGCGAGAGGGAGGAGAGATCAAAGAGGGAGGAGAGATCTAAGAGGGAGAGAGGAGAGATCCAAGAGGGAGAGAGAGGAGATATCGTATGGCTGGAGGTAAGTGAACGAAAAGGACCCATGGGAACATTCGAGCATTCATCTTGATGCTAATGCTGAAGGAGAGCGATATGCGACGTGACATATCATATGAGGAGGATGGAGGGGGGAGAGGGAGAGGGAGGGGGAGAGAGGGAGAGAGGGAGAGAGGGAGAGAGAGAGGGAGAGGGAGAGGGGGAGAGGGGGAGAAGGGGAGTCGGAGGAGGAGAGAGAGATGGGAGAGGGAGAGAGGGAGAGAACGTTAAAAGGGGAGATAGAGAGGGTAGAGAGGGAAAGGGAGAGAATGTAGGAAATGTGGAGGCGGAGGGGGAGAGGTAGAGGAAGATGAATTGGAAGAGAATGCAAGACAGATGATTTTTCCAATCTTACGGTGTTTATCGAGCGATGAAGCTAACAATGTTTATATTTACTGTAAGTGTTGAATATTGATGGTCTAACGAAAAGTGCGAGTGGGCGCGCGATTGTTTATTTCGCATAAAGAGAAAGAGAGAGGCAAAGCATAAGAATTGGAACATTTATATCAGAGATGATAAAGATATATTTAAAAACATATTTAGAAGCTTAACGGTTGCACACCCTTGATCAATTATGATAAAAACGTAAGGTACATCCCACTATTCAAGGCACAAGAGTTCCTGAGGGTGATCACTGTGATAATTCAAGGCCAATTCAGTCCGGAGGGACTAATCTCTTCTTTGGACCTACTTTACCGCGTGATCTAGTCATTAACAATTCCGATTTCTGTGGGGAGATACTGAGAAAAGGTCTAGAGTTAGCATGATTAGAGGGAAACGTGGAGAGGGACTGTGAGTCATACGAAGTATCAATGAATGAGTCAGGAGGATTCACGCATTTTGAGAGGGAGAGGGAGGGAGAGAGGAGATAGAGGGAGAGGGAGAAGGCGAGAGAGAGGGAGAGAGATAGGGGAGAGGGAGAAAGAGAGAGGGGGAGAGAGGGAGAGGGAGAGTGAGAAGGAGAGAGGGATAGAGAGGGAGAGGGAGAGAAAAAAAGAGAGAGAGGGAATAGATAGAGCGAGAGAGGGAGAGAGAGAGAGAGCGAGAGAGAGAGAGAGAGAGGAGGGGAGAGAGGAAAAGAGAGAGAGAGAGGAGGGGAGAGAGGAAAAGAGAGAGAGAGAGATGGAGAGATAGAGATCCAAAAAAAGTTAGCCCTGGGGCTCGACTTTTGTAAACACTGAATTGAGAGAGTGCGAGAAGAGTGACCAGTCGATTGTTTAGAAAGGATCGAGATCAAGATAAAGAGAATCGATATCAATCAATAAAGTCATAGGGGCATGATCATTGTTCTTATTCTTTTTTTCGATTATATTATACGTAATAGGGACATGGAATAACCTAAAGGCATTGATGGATGTCCGTCGCCAATATCGGTGGTCAATGAAAGAATTTATTGAAATTATGAGAGTAGAGGGTGACTGATCAAGTTTGATTAGTTTATCGTACAAAGAATGTGTATTTGAAAATACGCCGAGCTTTCCCATCATAATCGAGGTGCCGATCGCATAAAACGGAAAGAACAGAGGAAGAGGGATTGATATAATGGATATAATTATCACAAGAAGTAATCAATGCTACTCCGTTGATTGATCTCATGCAACCTATTAACTATGGTTTAACCTAATAACTATGGTTAACTATGGTTTAATTATTTATGGGTAACTATGGCTAATTTTTATGGTTAACCATGGTTTCCTATGGTTATTTCTAAATGCCCAAATTAACGCGCACGACTGACCATTACATCGAACAAACCAGACAGGGAGTGACTGTAAGGGGTTCTATATCATTCATCTTCCCCAGTCGTATTCTCTCTCTTACGCAATGTGACAGCGCCAGATGCGGTTACAGTGAGAAGAAAGAAAAAGACAAAGAGGAAGGTGAGCGCACCTCGACAGGGCGCCAGACGAGCGGTTAAAGGGAGCGTAACCTCACTCAATGGTCTCTTCGACGCGCAATGCTCTCTCGTTGTTAGAGAACAGAAAAATAGTGTGTGTAATGAAGAGACCATTGAGTGAGGTAACGCTCCCTTTAATAAGAAGCCGGAAAAAGAATTATTCAGATAGAAGGGTCGCTTGTAGGGATCCCAAGAAGGCCCATAATCATTCATTTAGTGACAACCATTCTATTCGAGTGGTTGATAATGGTCATTGTATTATATTGCATGGGGTTATAATAATACTACTAATAATAATAATATATTTATCTTCTCTATACGGATCAAAAACGAGAAGATATATAATGGTATATGTACTGATTGAGAACAATAAAGAAGAGACAAACTGCAAATTACTTAATCACAGTTTTTAGAGGGGGGTTGATATATTGATAAAGAATTATCGATCTACTCATTCCCTGAATGAGACTTACGAGTAGCTTTCAATAGGAAAGCGAGAACATAAGTTTTAGCGCGAAATACGATATATTTAAAAAAAAACTTCTTTTCCTAGAACGCTAGACTACTGTACCCGCAAGGTTTGTTCGTACTACTGAAGTGAATGTGAATGTGTAGATTGAATGAAGAAGTAGAAGAAGAAGAAGAAGAAGAAGAAGATAGCGAGAGATTGGTAGATGTCTCGGCTTTCCCTTCGCATACGTCGAAATCTGATAGCCCGTGCGAGATTGACGATAGATTTGGGGTGAGAGGGAGAGGGAGAGGGAGGAAACTGAAGAAATAAAGATCGAACGATGCCTGGGGAGAATCAGATTAAAGGAGAAGCGAGAAGGTAGCAATTCTTTTACGACGAAAGATTACTGTATTAGAGGAAAAAGACGAAATAAAAGATCATCATGCGTTGAAAAGTTGATTTTTACCTCTTTTAATCATCTAGACCTATTTGACTCTGAAAGGGCAACTATGCATTGTTTTGAGGGATTATGAAGAGATCGTGAGAGAGGAAAAGATAGGGAGAGAATTATGGGTAGAGAGAGGGGGAGAGAGGAAAAGAGAGAAAGGGACTGAGAGAGAGAGTGAGAAGAAGAGGGGGGATAGGAGGAGAGAGAGAGAGATGCCAGACTAAATCAGTATGTTTGTCTGTTGTATCGCTGGAGTAACATCGGATTAGCGAAAAGAGAATAAAGAGGATAGAAAAGCGAGGGTGAGGGAGAGGGAGAGGAAAGAGAGAGGGAGAAGGAGAGAGAGGAAGAGAAAATGAGAGGAAGAGGGAGAGGAAGAGGAGGAGGGAGAGAGGAACAGAGAGGGAGACGGATAGTGGAAAGAAATCATCTTTAGCAGCCACTTTTTATTATACTAAGAGCTTCTACTGTTCTCATCAGAGACTAAGGCAAAGTGAGAGGGTGCGAGAGATAAAGGCAGTTAGAGAGCATCACGATATGAGAGAGTGTCAGAGAGTCAGAGATAGGCTATAGATCACGCAAAAACGAGAGAGCATACGGACAGCTAGAGAGTATTAAGATATGAGAGAGGGTCAGAGATGGACGAGCGATCATGGCAAACTGAGAGGGTGCTCGACGCAAAACAGATGGAAATCCATCCGAAATTGAATGGAGGAGGCAGTTTACACTGGAGGCAAATCGAGATCATTGATTGGAAGATGGTGCAGAGTGGGAGAAAGACACCCGAGCTATTTCTTCTCTCCGCTCTGGCAACGCCCTCTCGTAGACAATGAAAGCGAGAGAACATTGCCAGAGCGGAGAGTTTCAAATTAGCTTGAAATGGAGAGAGCACAGAGAAGCAGAGGGAGTGAGAGAGTATGGAGATTTGAGAGCGATAGATAGATAGAAGATATTTGATATGCGCTTGAATGAAAATGTTGTTTCCAGAGAGAATATCGCATCAACTCTGCAAAACTCGAGAAAACTGGATCAAATGTTCAGTGCTTCGAAGAAAAACATTTGGAATATGGATGGAAATGAGAACCGATTAGAAGAACTAGCAGATTTCATATATCAAAGCTATCAGATAAATAATAATTATTATCAAATAACGAAAGTTGCAAAAGACCGTTTCATGAACCCAGTAAACCGTTGAAATGTGCACTGGTGTAGAGTGGTGGGATTTTGACAAAATCCAATGTAAAGTCGTCAAACAGTTAACGATAGAGATGGATACCTCAACTGCGCTACATTCTGAATCTCTGGTGAGCGATCACTCGTCACTGATACTCTCTCTAGAATTTGTTCTTAATTTATTCAGAATTTAAGTATTTATTCAAGAAAGAATTTTTTTCTCTCTTTTTTTAAAGAATTTATAAATATTCTCTCGTATCGCTCGATCACCCGAGAAAATGCCTTGACAATGAGTCGGAATTCTATAATATGAAAACAACAGAATGTGAAGACTTTTGATTGAATGAAAAAAGGCGTTTGAAATGAAGACTACTTTTCCCAGTTTGAAATACTACTATCAAGAGATGATGGGTGTCACGAGTGTCCAATTCTATCGTAGTAGTAGCATCCACACGGAAGCGTGGAGGAAATGAGTATCCGAGGGAGAGGTGAAGATTGGTTTTGGTCAACTTGTGAGTCCATTTCTCACTCTCTATCACTCTTTCCCCTCTCTCTCTCCTCCTCCGCCTCCTCTCTGTCTCTCTCTCACTCTCTCTCTACCCCTCTCTCTATTTCTCTCTCTCTCTCGCTCTCTCTCTCTCTACCCACCCTCTCTCTCTCTAGCTCTCCCTCTCTCTCTTTCCCCTCTCTACTTCTTCTCGCTCGCCAACTCTTCCCATCTCTCAGTTCAGTTATGTTTCGTTTTGATTTTATCTACGATACGTCGTCAACATTTTCAATTCACATCGTCATCCCTCTTTTTTAATAAATCTAAAATAAAATATATAAACGGGATCGAGACAGACAATAAAGTGGGCGTGGTCAGACCCGTCTCTCGCGTATCAAAGGAGCGTAAAGGATACCTATCATAAAAGTGTAATGTGATATGTGTGACCCAAATCGGAGACGGTATTAGGGGGTAAGAAAAGACGTTCTTTCACCGATGCTCTTGATCATATATATTTTAAGACATTTCCACCAGCACACAGATCTAAATACGGTATCCGAGGTCCGCTAGCAACAAAACACACGACCCGAGTCAAGTTAGGAGTTAAAGTTAGCAGGCCTTCTAAAATCTCGCACATTTGTTTTTTTTTGTACATTTGGCATCCTTTATGTTCTCTTGAACATGATTGTCCTCGCATTGGGAATATGTTCCTAGAGCATTGACTAGGCTTAATTTACTTAAGGTATTTTACGGTATCTTACGTTAAATTAAAATCCGCTCTCATTGTCTGCCTAAAATGTATAGCTCACAGCATATCAGTGGTTCAAATAATACAATAATGAAAATAAACATATGCGCAAAGATCTTGTCTTTCCTTTGGGATCTCCCACAGTCATGTTCTGCTCAAAAAAAAGAAAGGACCCGTTTTACAAACGTCTCGTCCTTCTTTCTCGCTACATCAATAACAAAATAAATCACAGAACCCCGCGTTGGGTCATTTCCTTTGTGATCACACAACAGATCATATGTGCTTGACACACGAGGTGATAGATCTCTCACCATCTCTCTCTCTCTCCCTCTCTCTCTACCTCTCCCCATTTCTCTCCCTCTTCCTCATATTACCTCTCCCTCCCTCTCTCCATCTCCCTAACTCTTTCCCTCTCTCTCTCACTCTCCCCTCTCTCTCTCTATCTCTCTATCTCTCTCCCTTTCTCTCTCTCCCTCTCTATCCCTTCTTCTCTCTCCCACCTCTCCCTCACCCTTTCTCCCTCCCAATCTCTTTGTAATCCAATACGAATCCCTCAATCGGAACAACGTAAAAGGAGGGAGGTTAGACCTCTGTTTGACTTGACACCTTGACAATTGGATATGAGAGAGTGGATGGATTAACAATAAGATATAAGAAAGATCAAAGATCAAGTTGAACTTAGAGAAGTGCAAGGCGTCACTACATCACAAAGCTTAAAGGCCACTCTCTCTCGCTTCCTTTGTCGACGAGAGAGCATTGCCAGAGCGGAGAGTAAAATTGACTAGGGGGTGCCTTGAAGAAAGATGATTAACAAGTTGAACCCAGAGAAGTTCAAGACGTCACGACAAGATCAGGCTTTGGAAAGACGGCTTTGAACACCATAAATTATCGATTATCGATTAAGGTCACTCGGGATAAGTATCTAGACTGTGCAAGGTCAGATTGGTAACCGTTCGCTTCGCAATGATGATCGTGACCTTCCCACTGAATTAGATGCATTCAATAATTTGAGGCTCCGATTTGGTGCCCCATGACTAAGGAGAAAATAATGCCAGATTGGTGAGAGATATCTTAGGTAAAGGCAAGGAAAGATAAGGTAAGGAATTGAGGTATAAGGTTTAGGTAAGGCATGGTGAGAGCTCGAGGCTGCCTCCAAGTGAAAATGTTCGATGATCTGATAAGAAAATGTTCGATGATCTAACATGAATCGAAAATGTCCGATGGCCAGCCATTATTCATATTTCGCGAACGAGACAAACAAAAGGACAAAGAGGCTCGTACGAAGTGATCGTTCTGACGCCGTATCTATCTTTCCATTGTACCGATTTATTGAACTCCTGTATGATTATCAGCTACTGTCGTCCCCACTTGAAACAGTGTTTGATCTCACGCATCATTACATAATATAGTGTTACTTTCTCTTCACCTCTCTGTTTATCGTTAAAGATAAATAAATTATTATTATTATTATTATTATTATTATAGTATGCATGCACAGTTTGCCGTCACAAGACATCTGCCACAAATCCTCCGTCTACGCTTGTGACGTCACGTTTTCCAGAAAAGTAGTCAGAATAGCTACAGTATTAGTCTTACAGTTCTACTTTGAATTTTATTTCTGTGAGAATTAACAATAAGATCAATGGCGAAATAAAATTACTCGACTCGGTCTGCATCTTGATGCTGAAAAAGCCTATCATCTAATATATTTATCACATGCTCACGCATGATCGATGCAGTCGTAGAATTTGCGGAAATAATAAAATAATAAAAAATAAAATAAATAAACACGATGCAGTCCCAAATACAAAAAAAAGATAAAGCTGATGGATGGGAGTAAAGGGCTGCCGCGGGTAGATTAGAACATGAATATAATAATATTATCAATTTATCAACGCCCGAGGAGCGACAGCAGTTGAAATGAAAATAATTGTGATTTGACAGTGATATGGGTAATGATTCTCCAGGGAAATCAGGGTTGCAATGGTTGAGATAGATCAAATATTGCAACGATCAATAACCAATTGTGAGTCAGAATATGGGAGAAGATGAGAATGGAAATCAATCAATTCACAGAATGGAGAAAAGGTAATACTGCCAAGGTGAGAGGACGAGGGGGGCACTTGAGAGGAGAGGGCTAGAGGGAGAGGGAGAGAGAGGGAGAGAGGGAGGGAGGGAGAGAGGGAGAGAGGGAGAGAGGGAGAAAGAATGAGCAGCGGAACAGTAGAAGGCCATGAAATATTGTAGTTAGTTGGTGAGAACTCGAGAAGAGCTTTTAAAAAAATTCCTTACAAACTTGAGCTTCGTTTTCAGAAAATAGACCGTCATGGACTACATTACATTACATTAAAACATTAAAGCAACTTTATCAGCATCGGGATGTTATTTTGGCAGGTCGCCATTCCAACTGGGGCGACCCCAGTCATGGACTAGTGACCAGATAATGGTCTCCAGTTGGTGGATGATAGTAATCATTACTGATACGATACATTAGATTAATTAAATTGGTCTCGATTTCAAACATTATACCTTACTTCTTACTTCGATTTCAAAGAGAGCATCGAAATTCGCAAAGAAGTAGGGTATAATATGTGATGATATATAATATATATATATATCATATATTGCTAACAAGGGGATGGTCGCAACTGGTCCTGGCCATATGAGATAGCAATAACATGACTAGGATCAGATTTCGATGCTGATTACGAATCCGTTTTCAGAAAGTGCCTAATCGACCTGATTTTCGAGAAAATCGATATTTTAATTCGGAAAGTTGTGTGGTTTCCTGCGCAAACCGTCCGGGTAGGCTGGTGAACTCATCTATAAACCCTCGCAATAGTTTACCATGCATTGCCGGATCTTTTCGATGCAATCCAGATAGTCTGTGAAGGAAACTACACGACTTTTCGAACTAACAAGCCAAATTTCAATACCGATTTTCTCGGAAATGAGGTCGATTAGGCACTTTCTGAAAACGGATTCGTAATCAGCATCGAAAACTGATCCTAGTCATGTTATTGCCATCTGATATGGCCAGGACCAGTTGCGACCATCCCCTTGTAAGAGCTTGTGAAACGAAAAAATATATTCAGAGTGTAGCAAAATTGTTAATTATCTATGCCATAGCATTAAACGAACTTTGAATAAAAATAAAACTGTGATAAGATTTTCGCTACCAAGTTTGAATCTGAAATGTTGAGAATCTGTAAACTTTAGAGAGAAAAGGGATTCAAAAAGGTTCATAATAGGAAAACAACATATGATCGGAATGGAAAAAAAGAGGTCGATGGTGACACTACTAATACGAAAGGCAGGACTAGTTTTGATCAGAGAGATAGTCAGGGAGAGGGAGAGGGAGAGGGAGAGCATGAGGGAGGAAGAGAGAGAGAGGGAGAGAGACAAAGTGAAAAGAACCGAGAGAATGAACAGATATCATGAGAGAGATTTAAAGTAGTGAAAGACATGCGTTCCCCTCGCTTCAAACTTTACAATGTATTCATATTCAGGCGTAATTTTAAAGGAAGAGTGACCTCATGCAATAGCCTCTTCATTGCGCACACTATTTTTTCTGTTCTCTAACAACGAGAGAGCGTAGACCCCTCTAATTTGAGCTTCTAAGCTCTGACCACACTGTCTCGCTCTCATTGCCTACGAGAGAACATTGCTAATGAGGAGAGTTAAATTGGCTTGGAGTTGGTGTGCCTGTGGATCATCGAAATCATTTTACCCTGAAATGGACCGCAGAAATATCGAGATTAGTGTTAAAATTAGATACCTACCCATTCCCATATAAATAAACAACCACGCGCCAATTCTTGGACTACAGACTACACTCTCTCTATTATCTGTAATCTCTCATTGCATCCTACACTCTCTCATCTAAATTCCGCGCCTACTTTGCGATTAGACGAATCACCTTTCGGTTTCTGGAACTTTTTGTCTAATGTAAGGTGTTCCTATGATCCTCCCTTATTGAATCTTTTTACTTCTAATTTCTGTTTCTCATTGTCATAACAGAATTTCTTTCTTTCCGCACATTTTGGTCACAGCTTATCGATTGTTTCAAATTATTCTTGATCTAGCCAATATGTAGTGAACTTGTTGACATTTTCGCATTGCCCAAACAACTTTATCAGCTCGTTCAATCAAACCCCAAGCTAATTTCAAACTCTCCGCTCTGGTAATGATCTTTCGCTTTAGTTGTTTGTGAGAGAGTGTTGCCAGAGCGGAGAGTGAAAATAGTTCGGAGTGTGCCTTTAATGGGCGTTTCGCATAAGCTTCCCCCATTTCGAACGATTGCGATTCGAAACTTGCTTGAATTACAGACCACAGTATTGGCCCTATACAGTACAGCAGAATCCCCCAGTGAAAATGGGCGCCCCGGGTGACCCGGGGAGCCCATGAGGCCCCTCGATTTTTTACGCTTTGAATGATGAATATAAGCCTTTCAAATTGTTTGCGTTGTTTTACTCCAACGTTGACGGAATTTATCAAAGAAATTTTGGAATTTTATAAATTACGTAGCCTGAGAAAAAATATTGAAAATTATAATTTTTATTAATTTTTGGCAAATGCCGCGCGAAAATTTTGCATAACTCGCGCACGCTCGGCAAATTCTATCGCAAAGTGAAATCTTACCAGCATTTCCTTTTCTTAGCACAATTCAGTTGACAAGCATTTAAAAATTCCAAAATTTCTTTGATAAATTCCGTCAACGCTGGAGTAAAACAACGCAAACAATTTGAAAGGCTGATATTCATCATTCAAAGCGTAAAAAATCGAGGGGCCTCATGGGCTCCCCGGGTCACCCGGGGCGCCCATTTTCACTGGGGGATTCTGCTGTACTGTATATCAAGCAAGACTCATTCATATTGCAGTTAACCTATTTATTTATTTATGTATCTATCTATTTATTTATTTATTTATATATTTATTCATATATTTATTTATTCATTTATTTATTTATTCCAGTTCTTGTTCGTGAACGGTCGCCTGATCAACAATGACTGCGGTCGAGAAGGGAATCGTCTTATCCTGCCCAGTCTGTCTTGAAGTAAGCTTCTTTTTTTTTAAACCATAGCTTTAAAAATTTCCGCTCTGCTAATGCTCTCTCGCTTTTTTGCCTACGAGAGAGCATCGCCTGAGCATTGATTATTATTTTTAATGAAAATTAATGTGCCATTTGCATTTCAGGAATTCGATGATGTGCCCAAAGTGCTCACTTGTGGCCACTCCTTCTGTGGAACCTGCGTCACTCAACTGCAGAAAGCCTACTTGGGAAAGGTATAATATATTCAAATTAATAATTTTTGCACTAATTTTCATATTTGTACATATACATATTACATATTGATGGAATAAAGAAATGAATAAATAAATTTATTTATTTATTTCAGAGAATGATTTGTCCCACCTGCAGAAAGGAGTGCACTGGCTCCGCGACGAACTATATTATCGGAGAGATTATACGGTTTGTTGTTCTGATGCTCGGACCCTAATCGCGCCAGAATTACATTCAAAACGAGTTGTCTGAGCCATCGCCTCGAAAGAAATGGCAATTTGCAAACTTTTTTGCCAATAGATTTTTCAAGGGTGATTTTTTAACAAATGTGGTGTTAAAATCTTGGAAAAGTAGATGAAAAAGAGAAAAGTAGTGTTAATTTTGTGATTTTAAAAGTAGTTGGAAAAGAAGTAATCCAACATTCGCGCACAGGGCTCCTATTGTAAGAGTTTACTTTTCACTTTCCCAGCTACTTTTCCAAGATTTTGGCACCTCATTTGCAAAATTTTGCAATTTGTTAAAATCGCCTTTGAAAATCTATTGGCAAAAGGTTGCAAATTGCCATATCTTTCGATGCGATGGCTCAGGCAACTCGTTTTGAATGTAATTCCGGATCGATTAGCTCCTAACGTTACAGGATTCGATTAGAGAAAAACCTAATCAGTTTTAAAATTCTCCAAGTTAAATTTGAAAATTACCTAATTAGATCCGTAGTTCTTTTTAGATTCAAAAATCTCCCAATTTGATTTTTCATTCTAATTACGCTCAACACGAGTTGCCTGAGGGAATAGAAAAAAAACATCTCGAAGAATTACCAATTAAATTAACAATATAATAGTAATCGATGTACAAGTATAGGTTTGCATGCACGTAAAATGTAAATTATTTAAAAGAAATATGTAGGTTAGTTATGTTGTGCCTTATGGTGTTTCGGCCGCTACGTCATTATATTAGAATTTCAAAAGGGTCAATCCTTTCCATTATTTCTCATAATATTTTCTTTACGTTTAATTTCCAGCAAAACCAAAGGGAAAGAGGAGAAGAACAAGCCCCTCCTCCGTAACCCCTTCCAGCTTGAGGTGAGGTTTTGAACTTATTATATTATATTTTGCATTTATTTATCGCACTCTCAGTACATTCACAGAGAAGAAATTGATCGATTAAAAAATGTGATTCGAATATTGAAACACACTCGATTGAAAAATATGATCTTCGTCGTTGCGGCGATTTCTTATATGGTGTTTAAAAGTAGCGAGAATGAAAATAAACAAATTATATTAAAATGAGCGTAACCTCACTTAATGGTCTCTTCGACGCGCAATGCTCTCTCGTTGATAGAGAACAGAGAAATAGTGCGCGCAATGAAGGGGCCATTGAGAGAGGTCACTCTCCCTTTAAAAAATATGATTTCCTTCGTTGTGGCGATTTCTGGTGTTTTTTTTTACTTTAAAAAAGTAGCGACAATGAAAATAAACAAACTATATTATCATAATTATTACTACCTCGTTGTGGTATTGTATTTATGTGTCCCTAATGCATTTCTCTAGGTATCTCATTATCATTCTTACCTGAAACGCACATAAAGATATCATTAAAAAATTATTATTAATTACAGGCTGAAGTCAACATGCTTGAGACGGAGCTTCGGTCCGCCAAAATCCGCACGAAAGATCGTGATTTTTGGTATGAACAATACATGGAGAGTTTGACCATTCGTCAGAAAGATCTCGACAAAATAAATGACTTGAAAGCGGAGATTGCAAGATTGAAATCGGACAAGGTTAGTATAATATCGTATTGAAAGGCATACCTAGAAGAAGTATGGGATAATATGATAATAATTTATCGATTCTTGAACAAGAGAAAGTAACGATATTCTGTAAATAATAAATATTGAATAAAATAGGAAGAACGACGAAAATGCTGCGATATCTAGAGTATATGTTTACTACCCGCTTCAGAAATCAATTACATAATTTATATTTATTATTAACTATTTTATACTATTTTGTGTTAATTATATTATGCATAATACGGCGCTCAATCGATTTATTGTAATTTAATCGTAGATCGAGATGGAACGAAAGATGAACAGCAATAACGACCGCAAATCGAGCACGAGTACAGTTTCTTCTGAGGAGTCCGAAGAGTGAAGGCGCTCACACTATCTATCTCCATCGCAGAATCTCGATTTATTTATAGAATTATTTACATAGATTGGTATTTATTCGTTTTGTATCTATTTTATGTGCTTATATATGTATATTTAAATAAAAAATTGTTTATTTCTATGTATTCTTCGTCAAAGTGATTATAAAAGTAATGCCGATCAATGTTCAGATGGTGGCACATAATTGCACATAATAGAAAAAAACTGATCTTTTACACGAATCTGAAAAAAAAAGACGGCGTGCCTCCGTCTCGCAAACACGTTAGTTCAGCCTCTGTAATAGCGGGGCAACAATGAAGGAAGAGCGAATCCTGTTTTCCTACTTATAAAGAGGGCGAGGCGGATGCCAGGCGGGTTTGGTGAGCTGCATTAGAGAGGGTGTGCGTGCGAGGTGGCATCAAATGATTCTCTCTGTTACACTCTCCGCCGCGCCACCAAACCTGTCTGAGGTGCGCCGCTCTGACTAATGAACTATCGTGTCACAATTATGAGTTTGTGAAAGCACACCAAACAGCGCACCACAGTAATGGCAAAAGTCGCCTCAGCACCTCATTTGCCCGCTATTCCCATCTCTCTCGTATTTTGAACTAACGTGCAAATGTGACACCACCGCATCAGCAATACTAGAATGATGGGCAATTACCAATTTTTCAAGTATATTATTGTTTTAATAATATTTTCATTACATTTTGGTATATTAGATTTAGAGTCGTCTAGTAAAGGACAATAATTCCCGGATGTTCTCATTCTCACTTGGCGTGTGTGACGTGCTTGATTCACTTCGCTTCTCAGGTAAGGTTTGAAGATCTAAGTGTCTTAAGATCTTAGCGTCTGAAAGAAGGCGACCCTTATGTTGGCATGGTTGACTCCCGCCACGAAATGCATGTCGAATATTGTTTATATTATATGATAATTGGCGTAAGGCATAATGATAAAATGAAAAAGCCAAGTATGCAAATCGAATGGGCACTCTCTACATGCCTTGAAAGTTGTACTTTCAATACGCAGCTGTACTTTCAATACTTTCAATTTCAAAGTGGTCACAGAGAGACAACTGGCCGAGTGGTGTAGAGCGCTTGCGCTCACTCCAACTTTTGGTGATTCAATTCCTCAATGAAAGCAAATAATTCTGCTGTTTTTCTATTCATATTGTTAAAACGATATTTTTATTTTGAAATAAAAAAACGTTCTTTAACCGAAACAATAATGCAATAAACTTTAACTATGAAAACAACAATGGAATTTTTTTTAAAAATTTTAAAAAAAACTAGATGGGCTTCATGAACAAAATATCCACAATCAACATATATGGACATTTCTCCAGCACCAATGAAAGCAAAATGACTATCCACTTTGATACTGCCGTCATCCTGGTTTGCATTCCATATCCTCCTCCTCTGCCGGCTCTTCTTTCTTTGGTATTTCCAGACTAGTTGTTTACTTACAGTGTAGCCAAAAAGTCATGGGACACTTTTTCAACTTTTTATAACTTTTGATCCAGGAAAGCAATCAAGCTGATCTTTTGAGTCAATGTACAGGTTTTGTCAAGGGATACAACCATGATGTGTTGGTGTAATTAAATTAGTTCACTGTTGCATAGTAATGATTCTATCGAAATACACTTTTTTGAAAAATTACATTTCTTTGGTGAAAGGCCCTGTTCTTCTGAAACACTGTGAGAGTGTAGGCATCTACTAGGGCTGCACAGTGAAACAATCCGGAATGGCTCTGACTCCGATTTCGAGCTGTAGCTTTGTTGCAAATTTGACCCCCAAAATTTATAACTCAACTTCTAGATGTGCTAACGACCCGCTCTAAGTGCTGAAATGATGCCAGTGGCGAGTAATGTTTATCCCCAGATTACGGTAGTCAAAGCTCGACATTTGCCCTCAAGGCATACAAAATAATTTTTGAAGAAGGACTGAATTTGAGACCCTACAGTTCAGCGGGCGGGTATTCTAAAAATATGGTTCCTGCGCAAGCAGCTTTGTAATGTATCATATATTTATTTCCCTTATTTTGGTTTAGTTCCGATTCCTTTTAGACCCTTAGCTATGTTGAGGTCTACTCGGTTTCAGCGATCAAAGATCAAAATACAAAGATCAAAGATCGAAGTTCAGCAATGGTATAAAAACTTTTGTGAACATCTCTAACATGCATAGGTGGTTTGAAAATAAAAGATTTCATCAATTGAGGATCGGGAACGAGAGAAGTGAGAGAGAAAGCACAAGAGCGCGCACCGAGTAAACCTCAGCATAACTTTAGCTACGGGTCTAAAAGGAATCGGAACTAAACCAAAATAAGGGAAATAAATATATGATACATTACAAAGCTGCTTGAGAAGGAACCATATTTTTAGAATACCCGCCCTCTGAACGGTGGGGTCTCAAATTCAGTCCTTCTTCAAAAATTTTTTTTATGCCCTGAGGGCAAATGTCGAGCTTTGACTACCCTAATATGGGGATACACATTACTCGCCACTGGCATCATTTCAGCACTTAGAACTTGTCGTTGGCACATCTAGAAGCTGAGTTATAAATTTTGGGGGTCAAATTTGCAACAAAGCTACAGCTCGAAATCGGAGTCAGAGCCATTCCGGATTGTTTGACTGTGCAAGCTCGAAATCGGAGTCAGAGCCATTCCGGATTGTTTGACTGTGCAGCCCTAGTAGATGCCTACACTCTCACAGTGTTTCAGAAGCCTTTCACCAAAGAAATGTAATTTTTCAAAAAAAGTGTATTTCGATAGTATCATTTCTGTGCAACAATGAACTAATTTAATTTCACCATCACATCATGGTTGTATCCCTTGATAAATTCTGTACATTGACTCAAAAGATCAGCTAGATTGCTTTCCTGGATCAAAAGTTATAAAAAGTTGAAAAAGTGTCCCATGACTTTTTGGCCACACTGTATCATTCAGACTAGCCGACATGCAAGTCTCTTAAACGTAAGTTTACTAGAAGAGGTGTATATTACGGAAATGTATTTCGTCCAATGTTTTTTTCCACTTGCAGTAAACTAGCAGTAAACTACTAGTCTGTGACGTCACGTAAGTAAACTACTAGTCTGGAAATACAAGAGTTTATCATCTCGAGTCGCTCATGAGCTCACCTGCCTCGGCTTCCGTTCAGCATGGAGAACACACGATCAGCCCATCTCCGTTCCTCCAGAATGAGATCGATCGTCAAGGAAAACTGCTGAGGTCGTCTTCGCACCAAAGCTATCAGCAAGGTAGCCAACTATCAGCTGATTACGAACAGGAAAAAGGTGCATAAACAATCAAAATGACAAAAGCAATGGGAAAGTAGGGTTGGCAATAACGCATACGCATTGTGGGACCGCAATGATCTGTAAAATCATTGCGGGCCCGCAACTTCGAAGGGAGGGGAGGGGGAGTGATTGCGGGCCCACAACGACTACTTAATTCCTACCAGGCTGCTTTTTTGATAGTTCATTCTTTTCTGTTCTCTTTACTTTCCCTCATTCTTTCGTTGGTATCCTATCTAGAAGATTCGAGGGTGGCATGCCCGCAATAGCCTTGACTCTCTATAGCTAATGTGCGGTGTGAAATGATTGCGGTCCCGCAAACGAAGAAGGGGAGGGGGAGGAGCGATTGCCTTCGACAACCTGATCAACCCGTTGCCTTGATAGCTATACTGTGAAGGGATAGAAGGAAAAGAACGCGGCCGAGAAGTCCGAGCAGTTTCAGCGCGCTTCTGCTTCGATAGGCGCCTTCACCTTGGACAACCTGATCGGTTCCATGCCCCACAGATTCCGCAGGTCGAACTGAATCCAAGCTGCCTCGGTGACCCCCAATGGCCGGTATGCCCAGGTGCTGAATTCTCTGAAAATTGTCATTTTTCGAAAATTGATCACCGTTCCGTTGTTTGTGATACAATATCGATAAAAATTGGATTACTACATATATCACAGTATCATCTATACAAGCATACTAAAAATGAAGAGATACGGTGCACTGCGAAAAGAGTTATTGCTGAAAAACCAAAATATGATGAAATATTGGCCAGTACTGTAAGTCATTTAATAGAATTACAAATTTAATTTAATTTAATGAGGATTTCACTCCCTTCTTCAAATATTCATTCATCCTGCTTGTCGTATATTTTTTTTTTGTTTTTTAACGTGCTCAATATATTGTTTTGTAATTACAGTGCAAAGAATGAATGAGACACTCACACTTTATTCTCAGAGAGAAAAAGCGAGGTCAATAGGGGGATGGGTTGGGGGAAGGGACTTCAAAGAGTGGTCTCCATCAGGCATTACGGAAAAACTGCCTTGCAGCGGCTTCTGCAAGAGCACAATATTAAGTTAAACATCATATAACACACTATCTTAGAAAATCGACATAAGTGCGGTATCGACGAAAAATGGATTTTTCTGTTTTATGTATGATAATTACAGGCTCAATGAGTGAAGTTCACTGGTACTTGGAAATTTCTTCCAATTGAAAATTCGCTTCAGGGGGTGACCACACAACGATTTGGCGCCTTTTCCTAAAAAGTTTATTTCGAATCCAATCGATTCGGGAGTAAGTGCAGTGGATTTCTTGGCGAATTCTAAGAAACTATTGCTGAGGAAAGTTTTTTGATCAAAGATCAACGAAGGCTGGAATTTTAAATTTTCGAAAAAAATTTCACATTTAATTAATTTTCACTATTTTGCTTCAACAACCCTACGTTTTTTTATTTGCTTAATCGCTTCTAAATATCATAACACAGCTTCAGTTTAAAAATGATAATTTTAAAAAAATACGATTACGGCGAAAAAAATCATTTTTATAATGAAGTCGTGAATTATGGTGTGACACCTACAGTATCCCGAATCGATCAATTTAGAAATCTGGTATTTTTAAACATATTTTACCGCTGTTCTTGACATGACTAAGGTATTCGACTACTCCTCGTCTTCGGAGTGCACCTGCACGGTTCAGTACTGGTCAATATTTTATGATATTTTGGTTTTTCAGCAATAACTTTCTTCAAAGTCAACAGATTCTCTTCTTTTTTTAGTATGTTTGTATAGATGATACTATGGTATAGTGATCCAATCTTTATCGATTATGGATAACAAAGAACGAAATAGTGATCAATTTACGAAAAATGTCAATTTTCATCGACATCAGCACCTGGGCACGGGTGCACTCCGAAGACGAGGAGTAGTCGTATACCTTAGTCATGTCAAGAACAGCGGTAAAATATGTTTAAAAATACCAGATTTCTAAATTGATCGATTCGGGATACTGTAGGTGCCACACCATAATTCACGACTTCATTATAAAATGATTTATTCACCGTAATCGTATTTTTTTTAAATTACGATTTTTAAACTGAAGCTGTGTTATGATATTTAGAAGCGATTAAGCAAATAAAAAAACGTAGGGTTGTTGAAGCAAAATAGTGAAAATTAATTAAATGTGAAATTTTTTTCGAAAATTCAAAATTCCAGCCTTCGTTGACCGTTGATCGAAAAACTACCCTTGACAATAGTTTCTTAGAATTAGCTAAGGAGTCGTTTGCGTCCACTCCCGAATCGATTGGATTCGAAATAAACCTTTTAGGAAAGGGCGCCAAATCGTTGTGTGGTCACCCCCGGAAGCGAATTTTCAATTGGAAGAAATTTCCAAGTACCAGTGAACTTCACTCATTGAGCCTGTACTTATCATACATAAAACAGAAAAATCCATTTTTCATCGATACCAAAAAAAATCCCAGTTGTTGAATTCTCTCAGATAGTGTTTTATATTTGCTTAAAACGACACCACGAGCTAATTCGAAACTCTCCGTTCTGTCCAAACTCTCTCGCTTTCTTTGTCTGCGAGAGAGTATTGCCAGTAAGGAGAGCAAAACTAGCTTGAGCTGTGCATTTAAGGTAGTCGACTCACCGAAAAGGACGCAAAGGAGAATGGGGAAGGCGTGAAGTGATACGCCAGCACTGGCTTCATCGTCTTCTTCAGGAGGGGGAGGAGGGGGAGGAGGGGGAGGAGGAGGGGGAGATGGAGGTGAAATGAAGTCAACAATAGCGTTAATTCTTTTATCTATGGCTCCACCGATTTCTTCCACCAAGCGTTTAACTCTAGTTCTCCTGATTTCTCTTCCAATTAGTTGACTTTCCTCATCTCCACTTCCATGAGCTTGATCAATAATGGACAGTAGCACCAGAAAGATGAGAACGAGATGCAGTCGACGGACCATCTGAACAAGAAATATCCATAAGCTACTAAGAGACCCTAGACACCTTAAGACGCTAAGAGTTTAAGACACCGGACACTTAGACCTTAACACACTAAGATATTAAGGCACTACGATCTTCAAACCTTACCTTGGAAGCAAAGGGAGTCACGCACGTCGCTCACGATAAGAGAGAATGAGAATACCCGGGAATTGTTGATCTTTTATAGTCATGACTCTAATTTACCAAAATGTAAATAAAATATCATTAAAACAATAATCTAATTAGAGCGTGATAATTTCTTATCATTCGCATGATAATTCCTTATCGAGTATCCATTGGGGTAACGGCATAATTACTAATGTAATTAATATAAAATAGTATAAAATAATTATCGTAAATGTAAAAATAATTGTATCATGAACGGTGTGAATGGATCTGAAAGGATCACCTTAAGAGGCATGTTCTCTAAGACTCGATCATACTCGACCACCCCCGGACGCGTGCGCTAGCAATGAGAACTGGGATTCCATACTTGGGTGTTAGGAGTGTCACCGGCCCTTATTACACAAAACAGCAGAAATTTCCTGTTTGTGCCCTCAGGCTATTAGAAAAAGTAATTTAAATGCGAAAACGTTTAAAAATCATAATTTCTCAAATTGTTAAGATGAAGTCTAAATACCATTAGCGATGCGTCTATGGTGCACAGACCTTGCTAATTCACTGTTAGCATCGAATGTGCGTTGATTCCTAAACCACTTTTTTTGACCCAAAATTTTGGTTTTTTTTCGGACAAATCATCCCTTGTTGTAGTTTGCTCCAGAGTTTTTCGACCAGGTATTGTAGCCTAAGCAATTCTGCATCTATTTCACTTAAAACTGGGTTCTTCACGATAGACCCAGTTCTCGAATTATTCGCTCGAACTTCCGTCATCGATGGTTTTCCCGAACAAATGCTGTATTTTCCAAACGATTGGTGCGGAATTGTGGTCTATACAAAGTTTCGAGGTGAGACCAGTAAAATGACACAAGAGGCCCATCACTTGGATCAATTTGAAAATTTCGATTTTCATGACCCGGGGGTCTCACGGTCTGAAAATTTCAAAATTTCTCAAGTTTGAAATGTTTTCATTTATGTGGCTTCTTGTGAAGTACTAATGATGTGAAAAATGTTCAGCCAATGATCAATGGCTGATCTCTCCTTTCAACTTTTAAAAAAAAAAATTTTCATTCTGATTGCGTGCGAAAAATCAGAATTGTGTTTGAATCGGTTTCCAACTTGCTTTCTGTAACATTCTGTCATAGTTCTTTACAATGTACATAATCAATATGAAAATCGTTTATTTTCGAAAATTCAAAAAAAAATCAATTTGAGTGCCTACTTTTTCGGCAAATTTCTAAAATATTGCAGTTTGTCGACTCGAATGCTGCGACAATGAGCAAAAGACAATGTCAATGTGAAGTTTCATGATGAGTAAACATAGTAGAACTGAAATCCCGGCATTCGGCTCATTTTTGAAAAATCGATTTTCAAAATCGAAATAAACGATTTTCATATTGATTATGTACTTTGCAAAGTACTAGGACGGAATGTCACAGAAAACAAGTTGGAAACCGATTCAAACACAATTCTGACTTTTCGCACGCATTCAGAACGAATTTTTTTTAAATTTCGAAATCTCTGGTTGAAAGGAGAGATCAGCCATTGAGCATTGGCTGAATATTATTCACATCATTAGTACTTCACAATAAGCCGCATAAATGAAAACATTTCAAACTTGAGAAATTTTGAAATAAAAAAAAACTGTGACCGTGATCGTCGTGAAAATCGAAATTTTCAAGTTGATCCAAGTGATGGGCTTCTTGTGTCATTTTACTTTCTGAACAAATTAGTAATTTTACCATGAAAATTTGCGAGAAATCAAAAATTCATATTTCACTTGTCTCTACTATTGTATGGAAGCTCTCGAAAATCCAAATCCAACTATGTGTTTATCAAATTTGTCCGATTTCTGCTTTTTGAGAAGATCGAAAAAAAAACAAAATTTTGAATCAAAATAAGTAGTTTAGGAATCAACACACATTCGATGCTAACAGTGAATTAGCAAGGTCTGTGCACCCTAGACGCATCGCTAACGGTATTTATACTTCATCTTAACAATTTGAGAAATTATGATTTTTAAACGTTTTCGCATTTAAATTAATTTTCCTAATAGCCTGAGGGCACAAACAAGAAATTTCTGCTGTTTTGTGTAATAAGGGCCGGTGACACTCCTAACACCCAAGTATGGAACCCCAGTTCTCATTGCTAGCGCACGCGTCCGGGGGTGGTCGAGTATGATCGAGTCTTAGGGAACATGCCTCTTAAGGTGATCCTTTCAGGTCCATTCACACCGTTCATGATACAATTATTTTTACATGTACGATAATTATTTTATACTATTTTATATTAATTACATTAGTAATTATGCCGTTACCCCAATGGATACTCGATAAGGAATTATCATGCGAATGATAAGAAATTATCACGCTCTAATTAGATTATTGTTTTAATGATATTTTATTTACATTTTGGTAAATTAGAGTCATGACTATAAAAGATCAACAATTCCCGGGTATTCTCATTCTCTCTTGTCGTGAGCGACGTGCGTGACTCCCTTCGCTTACAAGGTAAGGTTTGAAGATCGTAGTGCCTTAATATCTTTGTGCGTTAAGGTCTAAGTGTCCTGTGTCTTAAACTCTTAGCGTCTTAAGGTGTCTAGGGTCTCTTAGTAGCTTATGGATATTTCTTGTTCAGATGGTCCGTCGACTGCATCTCGTTCTCATCTTTCTGGTGCTACTGTCCATTATTGATCAAGCTCATGGAAGTGGAGATGAGGAAAGTCAACTAATTGGAAGAGAAATCAGGAGAACTAGAGTTAAACGCTTGGTGGAAGAAATCGGTGGAGCCATAGATAAAAGAATTAACGCTATTGTTGACTTCATTTCACCTCCATCTCCCCCTCCTCCTCCCCCTCCTCCTCCCCCTCCTCCCCCTCCTGAAGAAGACGATGAAGCCAGTGCTGGCGTATCACTACACGCCTTCCCCATTCTCCTTTGCGTCCTTTTCGGTGAGTCGACTACCTTAAATGCACACCTCAAGTTAGTTTTGCTCTCCTTACTGGCAATACTCTCTCGCAGACAAAGAAAGCGAGAGAGTTTGGACAGAACGGAGAGCTTCGAATTAGCTCGTGGTGTCGTTTTAAGCAAATATGATTTTAAACTTAATATTGCGCTCTTGCAGAAGCCCTCTTTCGTAATGCCTGATGGAGACCACTCTTTGAAGTCCTTTCCCAATCCCCCCATTGACCTCGCTTTTTCTCTCTGAGAATAAAGTTTGAGTGTCATATTCATTCTTTGCACTGTAATTACAAAACAATATATTGAGCACGTTAAAAAACAGGAAAAAAATATACGACAAGCAGGATGAATGAATATTTGAAGAAGGGGGTGAAATCCGCATTAAATTAAATTAAATTTGTAATTATATTAATTCTATTAAATCATAGTCTTCATCTGTTTTCGAATAAATATATTAGTTCAAAAAATAATGATACATGGATTTCTTGGTGTAACAGTATGTTCAAAAACTACTGTTACACCAAGAAATCCATGCATCATTCTCAAAAATCACTATAGACGACTCAAACGTGGTACGATATTTTTCACTGACTATATGAGCAATATAATAAATGATCTCGCCTCCATTGGCCGCGATGACGCCTCAGCGACGATGAGGAACAAAGTCGATGAAGGGCCGCAGGTAGGGGATCCGATTTTCTCCCATGTCTTTTCCAAGGGCTCCTTGGTCTTCAACGGTCAGAACGCATCATAGGCCAGTCTCCTTCCGCAGGAAGAACCATCTCTCGCATTGTCCACCCCCATCAGTCATGGTTTTGGCTGGAGTGTGCATGACGGTCAAGAGTCCTCAAAATCAGTTTGTCACTGCAATAACCCAAGGGCTTGGCAGATGGATTAAGGTTCATATACTCTTTCATAACGCTGTAATTACATTTCATTATTCACAAAATTACGACCTACTCTTTTTCTCATGAAAGCCTTTTACATGCTTGCTCTGCTCGATGATATACCCATTATATATATTTCGATAAAAATATTTAATTTCGGCATAGTAGAACGCCCCCCATTGCTTTATTCTTATTCTTTAATCGAAAAAAGTAAGAATACAGTGCAAATCATTGGTGTGCGGGAAATATTTTTTCGGGAAATTTTGGGAAAAATATTTTTCCCGGTTTCAAAAGTCGGGAAGTCGGAAAATTCGGGAAAATCTTATTTCAGCGTTACCTCATATACGACCACTTTTTTCTATAATATTCTGAGCTGCTTTTTTCAAGCAAAAATAAAAGATAAGTATTTTGATCGATGATATAGTTAGCAGAAATTCGCACGCAAATCCATTTTGACTCACTTTTTGGTATTGTTTTTTTCCTCGAAAGGCTTACAGTAGGCCTAAACTATCAATAGGGATTGTTCGAAAACTTCCATTTAGAATCATCTTTTACGCTTTACTTTCTCAAAATATGCGAATATTTTTAAAAAAACTAAAAAACTACTCATTTACAATCATTTTTTCCACTGAAATTCACGAAACGAATTTCCCAAATTATTTATCGGGAAACACATTTTCCCGAAAAAGTCCGGGAGATTCGGGAGATTTCGGGAAAGGCCGGGAAATTTTTCACACCCCTGGAGCAAATCATCAAAAGAAAGGGCTGCAAGGGGCGATTTGGATACGAATCGGGGGTCTGAAACTAGCATACCTTAAGACATCACCGAGGATATATTTCGTGACGGCGCCTCTGCTCCACTCTCTACAGGTTGGGCAGCTGAACGTCTGGAATATATATGATAAAATGGTAAAGGTAAAGGTAAAACCTTTTCAAGGCACAAGAGGTCCTGCTGGTGATCACTGCTAGGCTTATATGTATTATTTTAGGATTTCAGGCGAAAATTGGACTGCACTTTTTTGTTTTAAAATTTTAATTAACTTTTGAATGTTATGAGGAGATAAAAAATCAGTTTGCGATCGGATCTCCGGACCGTCGTATAACAAATTTTTGTTGTCTACACGTACAGTAGCGCCGCAGTTTTAGTACACTTTTTTGGTTCTGCTGCCATTTTGGCGTCAGGTGAGATATCAAGCTGAAACTTGTACATGATGTACCCACAGTATGTACGCATTCGATCCTCTTATAAGGTCTCACGGGCCTTTCTGGTTATGGCATAGTGATGACGGAATTTTTCGTACTCATCAAGCTTCGTGAGCATTGAGAAAACTACAAGGCCTATCCAGAAAAAAAGTTTCAGGTTGCTGCGAATTCGGGTATTGGCTGCAGACTTGCTGCAACTTCGTGGTCGCAAAATCATATCTCGGCTTCTAGAAGAGCTTTAAAGGATTTCAAAGCAGCAAACTGATTCTCTCGGTGAATCCTAATGATCCTGTGAGTATGGTACCGTTTGCATATCATTCACCCTCATGTATCGAAAAATTCACTTTTTTAAAAGACCAAACTTTGAAAAATCACATTTCTGGGGGCGGACATTATAAAATTCTGGTTTTGGATAGGAATGTTGAAAATATATTAATTAATCGATTCCCCGCTTTTTAGAGCGATTGCTTATCTTTCTTGCCTGCGGCAGTCGATTATCTGAAGGATAGTCGTTTAGGCCGCGCTCCCTTCTCATCACGCGATCCGCAAACATTTCTGGGTCTTCGACACTGCTCAATGACGATTTAGCCGCTTATTGTGATTTTTGTTTGTCAGGATAGAGAGACACTTTATGAATCGAGTTTTTGACCTTTGATCTTTTTGTTTTCGATCTTTCTTTTATCTTTGCTCATTTGTCGTCAAATTTTGCTCAAAATCACAATGAAAAGTTGTTTCATTCGATAACAGAAGATCAAAAACGCTTTCTTTTATAGACTACGATGTTCAGGATTAGCGACATTACGTTTTAGAGTTATTTCATCTATCAAATCTCGTTGAGCAGTGTCGAAGACCCAGAAATGTTTGCGGGTCGCGTGATGAGAAGGGAGCGCGGCCTAAACGACTATCCTTCAGATAATCGACTGCCGCAGGCAAGAAAGATAAGCAATCGCTCTAAAAAGCGGGGAATCGATTAATTAATATATTTTCAACATTCCTATCCAAAACCAGAATTTTATAATGTCTGCCCCCAGAATTGTGATTTTTCAAAGTTTGGTCTTTTAAAAAAGTGACTTTTCCGATCCATGAGGGTGAATGATATGCTAGCGCTACCATACTTACAGGATCATTAGGATTCACCGAGAGAATCAGTTTGCTGCTTTGAACTCCTTTAAAGCTCTTGTAGAAGCCGAGATATGATTTTGCGACCACGAAGTTGCAGCAAGTCTGCAGCCAATACCCGAATTCGCAGCAACCTGAAACTTTTTTTCTGGATAGGCCTTGTAGTTCTCTCAATGCTCACGAAGCTTGATGAGTACGAAAAATTGCGTCATCACTATGCAATAACCAGAAAGGCCCGTGAGACCTTATAAGAGGATCGAATGCGTACATACTGTGGGTACATCATGTACAAGTTTCAGCTTGATATCTCACCTGACGCCAAAATGGCAGCAGAACTAATAAGTGTATTAAGACTTTGCGGCGCTACTGTATTGTCGACACTAACATTGTTCCTTTTGTAGGTCGCTCCAATTTTTTTGGGTGAAAATCGAGTTTTCAAATTTCGCATTCGTGTTTCAAGGACCCAGCCCAAATGAATATCCATTTTGTGATGGGGGTTAAAGGGACAGTAACCCCTCTTCTTTTCAGTGTTTGAATTCCCGCCGTTGTTGATCAACGTGATAACTCTACCACAGAAATAAGAAAAATGGGAATTGAACCTGCACGGAAGCGACTGTGAGGAGATCACTTACCACTTATGCATGTCACTGACCAAGTGGATGATGAGATAGCAGGTAAACAACTTGATTTGATCTACCTTATGCGCATTGATTGATCCATATGGGACATCGAGGAACCACTTCCCTATCCTCTCTCCCTCCCTTCCCATACCTTTAGATTTACACAGAATCAAATCAATCTTGTGCTATTGATCACATTTCATGGTATCATCGTATGTTTTGGCAGAGTTCCCGTGTTGAGAAGCGCCGATTCAAAAAAATCATTAATGCGGGAATTCAAAACATAATTTCCGGACTAAAATTTAAAAAAAATTGAGCCAAATCGGTTATGTCCGGCGCTTCCTGAAATCTCACTGAGCCGGTGTCTTAATTGACACTTTCGTGTGAGTAAGGTAATAAACGTTTAAAAAATAAATAAAATACTTTCCTCCAGACAAACCGGGGGTGGGGGGGGGGGGGTGGACAATTCGGCAACTCCCATTTCGGCAACGAATCATAAAACGGTTGGGAGATGGCCTATGGCAACAAAGGTTGTACCTTCTAGCTACCGTACTGTATAATATTGTAGTGAAATTCACGGCAATCTCCGGTGCGATGCGGTAGTTCGGGTTACGGTAATAAAAGTTGGCTCACTGTTGATATAATGGTAACTAGTATTTGATCTCTGGCCATCATGAACCAAAAAAACCAAGACTGACCTCTATCCATCTATTTCTCCCAAGCTCATCTATACATCCAACTTATGATGTGGCGACGAGGTGTCTAGGGTGCTCAGGCAAATCGTTTTCGATCTAATCAGAAACTAATTGTATTCTAATTCGAGAAATTTTGGGACTAATCCGTGGCCAAATAAGATTATAAGATCTGTAAATTATATTATGAATTCTTCAAATTAGATTATGAGCGCGGAAAATCGTCGAATATGATTGTAAATATTTGTAATTAAACTTTAAATTCTTATGATTAGATTATAAAATTTGTTAATTTGATTTTAATATTTTTAAATTAGATTATCCCTTTCCGAGTATTTTCGATATTTTAATATTTTAATTAGATTGTTATTTTAATAATATTTTAATTACATTTTGGTAAATTAGATTTGAAGTCATGACTACAAAAGAGCAACAATTCCCGGATGTTCTCATTCTCACCTATCGTTTACAACGTGCATAACTCCCTTCGCTTCTCAGGTAAGGTTTGAAGATCTTAGTGTCTTAAGATCTTAGTGTCTTAGGATCATAGCGTCTTAAGATCTTAGTGTCTTAAGATCTTACTGTCTTAAGATCTTAGTGCCTTAAGGTGATCAGAATAAGGTTCTCTTAGCAACTTATAGCTTTTTTTTGTTCAGATGTTCGGGCGACTTCACATCGTTCTCATCGTTCTGGTGCTTCTGTCCACTATTGATCAAGCTCATGGAAGTAGAGAAGATGAAGGCCAGCATGTCGGAAGAGAAATTAGAAAACCGAGATTTAAACGAGGCATAATTGATTCAATTACGGGGTTCTTTAAAGGAATCTTTAGTTCAGTTAAAGATTTAATTATCTCTCCACCCCCTCCTCCTCCTCCTCCTCCCGCTTTCCCTGGCCAGTACCCTGAAGATGATGACGATGAAGATGATGTTAAAGCCAATGTTGGCGTATCACTACACGCCTTCCCCATTCTTCTTTGCATCCTTTTCGGTGAGTCGACTACCTTAAATGCACACCCCGAGCTAGTTTTGCTCTCCTTATGTGCAATACCCTCTCGCAGACAAAGAAAGCGAGAGAGTGTGGCCGGAGCAGAGAGTTTCAAATTAGCTCGGGGTGACGTTTTAAGCAAATATGATTTCAAACTTAACATTGCGCTCTTGCAGAAGCCGCGGCAAGGCAGGTCTTTCTTAATGCCTGATGGAGACCACTCTTTGAATTCCCTTCCCCAATCCATCCCCCCATTGACCTCGCTTTTCTCCCTCTGAGAATAAAGTTTGAGAGTCATATTCATTCTTTGCACTGTAATTACAAAACAATATGTGTATTAAGCACGTTCATAAACAGTAAAGGTTAAAGGGACTGATATCTTTGTTAACGGTCTCTTCAACGCTCTACGCTCTCTCGTTGTTAGAGAACAGAGAAATAGTGTGCGCGATGAAGAGGCCATTGAGAGAGGTCACTCTCCCTTTAAGTATAACCCGTTATTCAAGGTACATGGGATGCGGATGATCACCGCAAGGTCAGTAATCACCCGCAGGACTTCGGCACGTTCATAAAGCAGAAAAAATTAAACAAAAATATGCTGAATGATAATGTGAAGAAATGATCTACGCACTCATTAAATTAAATTCAATTGTAATTCAATTAAATCATTTATATGTGGTTCTTCTTCTTAACTTAATTTTTCGACATATTGAGCGTATAAATATCACTTGTTTTATTCGTAGAAGAGACTTTCTTGTTTTGCATGGTTCAGAAACTATGCCGATTTCTTTTATATATCAAAAAGCGCGCGGCGAAGTTCAGCCGGGTTAGAGAGAGGCAGCGGAGAGACAATCGAGAGGCGGGGCGAGATGTAGAAGGCTACATCTTGCCCGCCTCTCGATTGTGACTTCCGTTCGTTAGCACCGTTTGTCATTTTCTTATGCAAGTACATTTTATACGCACAATAGTAAATTATGTATATACTGTCCGTGTCCTATAAAGTCATTATAAAGAATGAGCCAACAAGGGAGGACAAAAATGGTTGTGTTAGAGTTTTAAGCAGAAAAAAAAACTAAAATGAATCTATGTAAGGCGACCCGGTGTCTCGACCCTGGTCTTAGATACTGGACAGGCCTAATGTTCATTGAGAACTGCATTATAAAGTATTATTATTATGTCAATGATCTGCGTACTCACAGATCAAAATTACCAAGAAGTATGAATAAAATATTGACAGCCCATTCAGTTTCGCCCTCACAAATTACTTTTACATTAATTTTTAAGGATCGTTCATGCGTTTACCGGTGTAAGGGTTGAACTTGTTCTCATCAGTGAATGCAATCAGAAACCGATAATTTGAAATTTTTTGAAAAAAATATAATGTACAGTACTGGGGCGGGTTCCTAAAATTCAACAAGCCGCCCAACTCCTTCAGCTCCAGCAGGATAGACTATCCGGAGTATCACGTGATACACCAGACTACCCTTGTTCTGTTCATGAACATGAACCGTGCCCACCATCTGGTGTCGAAGAAAGACAGTGCATCCATTCATGCCAACACCCCTCGAAATCATTGTTCTCAGTCAAGAACATCCCTGTTCTCCCATGCTCGATGGGTTCCCCCGATATAAACTACATGTAGAACATATGGGGGCATCATGGTTCGTCGTGTGTACAAGATCAACAAACAGTATGCACCCGTTGCCGAATTGAAGGCTTTCATCAAAAAGGAGTGTGACGACATCGAGCGGCAATTGTTTTCTGCCCTCTATGGAAGCATGTCCAATGCACCTTTGGCCTAATCTCGAGAATGGGCCATAACATCGATTATTAACCTATTGTCGCCCTATTGCTGTTATGCAGAAGTTTGAAAAAAAATGCACTTCATGAAAAAAATCAGAGTGTCTTATCATTATGTCGCGGTAAAATTTCGGAAAATCATTATTTTCTCGTTGACAGGGAAATTGAATTTCCTCATACGTGGGCTGCCTTAGTTATCCAAGGAGTGGATACAAATGGTATATACCGTCAAAACGAAAAAAAGTGAAACATTTGTGACAATTTGTGACAAATTGTCACAAAAGTTCACAAGATTTTGAAAATTTTGTATCATGATATCTAAATGCGGTTGCAAGTATTTTATTAGATAATAGTGTATTTGAGCATCATTGGGCTTGCCTAATTGACATGTGAAGAAAGTGATTCAAATAATTCACTGCGAACGCTGTTTGGTGAAACTGGTATACGGTAGGATTTTCTACAGTATACCTGTTTTGCAACCTGATCCATGTCATGATCCAAACAGTGCAAATTCGCTATAGGAAGTCATGTAATGAAAGGTACATCCATGATTAGACGAAGAAAGCGCGATGGTAGTAGTTTTACAGTAAGATTCTACAGTATGCTACAGTATACCAATTTTTCACCGCGGCGCTCCAGATTAATTATTTTACTTTTGTCATACATTACTGCATTTGGTAAACACATCCACACTAAAATACCTGAGAAAATACATCTTCAAGTGCGTGAAAAACGCTAAAAATAGACACTTTGTGAACTTTTGTGACAATTTGTCACAAATTGTCACAAATGTTTCACTTTTTTTCGTTTTGACGGTACCTCTTTTGATTTTCATTCGCTCTTCGGTCAGAATCCCAAAATTTTAGGGGTGTCTTATAATTATGTCGCGCACTGTAGCTACCGTGCGGTATAATATTGTAGTGAAATTCACGGCAAACCCCGGTGCGATTACGGTAGTTCGGGTTACGGAATGTATAAAAATAAAAGTTGGCTCACTGCTGATATAATGGCAACTAGTATTTGATCTCGGATTTTTCGACTAAGGCCATTTTCAACCATGAACCCCGGACATGGGTCGAATGAAAAAAGCAATTCGCGATACCTGACGGTTACGGTAGCCCAATACCTTACATTCTTACTGATAACAATGGTACAACTTTTGTTGCCATAGGCCATCTCCCAACCGTTTTATGATCCGTTGCCGAAATGGGCGTTGCCGAATTGTCCATCCCCTGATAAACCGGACAAGATAAATCGAGAACCTTCTGATTCTCAGCCATAACTAATCAGGAAACCGTTCACTAACAAGAGCTACAAGATGAATGAGCATTGCGACAAAACAGAGACTGACCTCTATCCATATATTTCACCCAAGCTCATCTATCCATCCAACTTATGATGCGGCGAATAGGTGACTAGGGTGTTCAGGCAAATCGTTTTCGATCTAATCAGAAACTAATTGTAATCTAATTCGAGAAATTTTGGGACTAATCCGTGGCCAAATAAGATTATTAGATTTGTTAATTATATTATAAATTCTTCAAATTAGATTTTAAACGCGGAAAATCGTCGAATTAGATTGTAAATATTTCTAATTAGATTTTAGATTCTTATGATTAGATTATAAAATTTTTTAATTAGATTTTAATATTTTTTAGTTAGATTATCCCTTTCCGAGTATTTTCGACTTTATAATATTTTAATTAGATTGTTATTTTAATAATATTTTAATTACATTTTGGTAAATTTGATTTGAAGTCATGACTACAAAAGAGCAACAATTCCCGGATGTTCTCATTCTCACCTATCGTTTACAACGTGCATAACTCCCTTCGCTTCTCAGGTAAGGTTTGAAGATCTTAGTGTCTTAAGATCTCAGTGTCTTAAGATCTTAGTGTCTTAATATCCTAGTGTCTTAAGATCTTAGTGTCTTAAGATCTTAGTGTCCTAAGATCTTAGTGTCTTAATATCCTAGTGTCTTAAGATCTTAGTGTCTTAAGATCTTAGTGCCCTAAGATCTTAGTGTCTTAAGATCTTAGTGTCTTAAGATCTTAGTGTCTTAGGATCTTAGTGTCTTAAGAACTTAGTGTCTTAAGGTATCTTAGGGTCTCTTAGTAACTTATAGATTTTTTGTTCAGATGTTCGGGCGACTTCACATCGTTCTCATGTTTCTGGTGCTACTCTCCACTATTGATCAAGCTCATGGAAGTAGAGAAGATGAAGGCCAACATATCGGAAGAGAAAATAGTAATCCGAGATTTAAACGAGGCATAATTGATTCAATTACGAGGTTCTTTAAAGGAATCGTTAGTTCAGTTAAAGATTTAATTATCTCTCCACCCCCTCCTCCTCCACCCCCTCCTCCTCCTCCTCCTCCCGCTTTCCCTGGCCAGTACCCTGAAGATGATGACGATGAAGATGACGCTAAAGCAAGTGCTGGTGTATCACTTCACACCTTCCCCATTCTCCTTTGCTTCCTTTTCGGTGAGTAGACTACCTTAAATGCACACCCCAAGCTAATTTTGCTCTCCTTATGGGCAATACTCTCTCTCGCAGACAAAGAAAGCGAGAGAGTGTGGCCGGAGCGGAGAGTTTCAAATTAGCTCGTGGTGTCGTTTTAAGCACATGGTTTTTAACATAATATTGTGCTCTTGCAGAAGCCGCTGCAAGGCAGTTCTTTCGTAATGCCTGATGGAGACCACTCTTTGAAGTCCCTTCCCCCAACCCTTCCCCCCATTGACCTCGCTTTTCTCCCTCTGAGAATAAAGTTTGAGAGTCATATTCATTCTTTGCACTGTAATTACAAAACAATATGTGTATTAAGCACGTTCATTAACAGTAAAGGTTAAAGGGACTGATACCTTTGTCAACGGTCTCTTCAACACTCTACGCTCTCTCGTTGTTAGAGAACAGAGAAAAAGTGTGCGCGATGAAGAGGCCATTGAGAGAGGTCACTCTCCCTTTAAGTATAACCCGTTATTCAAGGTACATGGGATGCGGATGATCACCGCAAGGTCAGTAATCACCCGCAGGACTTCGGCACGTTCATAAAGCAGAAAAAATTAAACAAAAATATGCTGAATGATAATGTGAAGAAATGATCTACGCACTCATTAAATTCAATTAAATTGTAATTCAATTAAATCATTTATATGTGGTTCTTCTTCTTAACTTAATTTTTCGACATATTGAGCGTATAAATATCACTTGTTTTATTCGTAGAAGAGACTTTCTTGTTTTGCATGGTTCAGAAACTATGCCGATTTCTTTTATATATCATAAAGCGCGCGGCGAAGTTCAGCCGGGTTAGAGAGAGGCAGCGGAGAGACAATCGAGAGGCGGGGCGAGATGTAGAAGGCTACATCTTGCCCGCCTCTCGATTGTGACTTCCGTTCGTTAGCACCGTTTGTCATTTTCTTATGCAAGTACATTTTATACGCACAATAGTAAATTATGTATATACTGTCCGTGTCCTATAAAGTCATTATAAAGAAAGAGCCAACAAGGGAGGACAAAAATGGTTGTGTTAGAGTTTTAAGCAGAAAAAAACTAAAATGAATCTATGTAAGGCGACCCGGTGTCTCGACCCTGGTCCTAGACACTGGACAGGCCTAATGTTCATTGAGAACTGCATTATAAAGTATTATTATTATTTTAATGATCTGCGTACTCACAGATCAAAATTACCAAGAAGTATGAATAAAATATTGACAGCCCATTCAGTTTCGCCCTCACAAATTAGACATTTACATTAATTTGTAGCGATCGTTCATGCGTATACCGGTGTGTAACGGTTTGATTTTTCTATTTTCTTTTTAGGATGGTTTCGAAAGTATTTTTCAATACTCGAAATCGCTTTTCCTGTTTTAAGAAAAAAAATCAATGAATTTCAAAAATTATCCCTTTGATTATTGTACACAATACAATACACTATCAAATTCTTATTTTGTCATTCTGAGAGTCAATACAGGGGGGAAGCACCTCTCTTGAGGTTAACAAGTGTTGGATACCTTGATATGTGGAGACTAGAGTAGTAACCAATACAAGTTTATCACAAATAATATAGAGTTCGAGTCTAAGACTAGGGATAGAAGAGACCTACTTGTAACCTACGCTAAGCTAAGAATGAAATAGAGAATCATGTGTAGAGTAATGATTATGATAATTAGGGATAATGTACAATGACTATTATGCATTAGCTATATGATAATTATAATATGCTAACTAGATTAGATTACACTACACAACACCTCCTTCCTAAGATTCTAAGTTAAAGACAACAGAATCGATAATCAATACAATAAAAACTAATTTACAATTGAACTAACGTATCTACTACATTCGGAGGTATTACTAACAACGGGCCTTCGGTCTCTGACCGGACGATGATATGCCTTGCTTGAGGGGTCTGGGATAGGCATGACGATGACAGCTCCAGTTGAATTATCCTTCGTAGTTTCTTCTGTCGGCTTCTTGATATCGAATGAATCGATTTGAAGATCAAGTATATCATCTTCATCTTGATCTCTTCGGGAGATTAATTGATTGGCATGAGCCTTCATTCTCCTTCCTCCCTTATCAATGAGATAAACAACTCGATGGTGTTTATCTACAATGATGACTTCACTACATTTCACATTATTAGGTCCATCTTTTTCACGGGAGTAGACCTTATCACCAGTTTTGAATTCTTTGTGTTTTGCACCATGTTTCAGGTCAAACTGGTTTTTCATATCTTCATCCTTCTTATCTGATCTACGACTTGGAACCAAGAGGCTTTGTCTTGTTCTCAGTTTTGTCCGAGAAATACTTCAGCTGGTGACTTATCAGCTAGTTGTCTGTTCGGATTCGATCGATATTCCATGAGGAATGTCTTAACATTCTCTACTTCAGGTCGTTCTCCATTCAATTTCAGGAGTGTTCGTTTGAATTTATCAACGAATCGTTCTGCTTGACCATTAGATTGAGGATGATATGGCGGAGTCAGCACGTGATTGATACCGTAGTTGTTACAGTATTCTCGGAAATCACTCGAAGTGAATTGTGTTCCGTTATCACTGACCAATGTTTCTGGACAACCATATGCAGATATGAACTTGTGAATATGTGTGATGGTAGAATTAGTATCTATTCTATCCATTTCTATTACTTCAGGCCATTTACTGTGTGCATCTACGATAATCAAGTAATACTTTCCATTCATAGGTCCTGCGAAATCAACGTGAATTCGCTCCATTGGTCTATCAGTTGATGGCCATGGTTCTATAGGTACCTTGATTGGATTCTTGATTTGATTCATTACGAGTTGATCTTCAACTTCATTCTGTAATGATCTGATGAGATTCAGTTTCCAGAACCAATCAGTTCCGATTAAATTTACAGGCGAACCTGTTACATAAACAAATCCCCTATTCTCATCATTCTTATATTTCATTTTACAATGAAATTTTCCGAGTATGGATACACCTGTGCCATTCGCACACTTAGCCTGTATTCTTCCCTTTTTTAGGGTGGGAGATCCCAGTGTTTTCCATACATTCTTGGAGATAAAGGTTAGATCTGAACCAGTATCTACTCGGAATTCAATGCTCTTTCCATTAACATTGACTTGTGCATAGACTCGATTACTGACGACCTGATTACAGAACACAGCATTGTTGTTCTTTCTCTTATAGAATTTATTTCTTTTGTAATCTTTCTTTGGTCGCTTATCTGGATATTTCTTCCAGCATTCATGCACTGCATGACCATGTCTATCACAATATGCACATTTATTATCTGATGAACTCTTATCACTTTTTGTCTTCGAATCAACCACAGCGGTATCATCGTTCACCTTGTTCGACTTATTATCCCGTAACAGGTAGACATTATTTTGATCTTCTACAGCAGCAACATCTCTTTCAAGTGCTTGAAGTGTAGAGAACTTCTCTACGAGTTCATTCAAAGTGAAATCTTGTTTGTTATTAACAATGTTCATCAGATTTGTTCGAGCCTTTTTCAGGTTTGGTAGATCAAGACCTGCAAGGAATACAGTGACCTTCAATTCGTCTTCTGTAATCTCCTTCATCTTTCCCTTCTATAGATTGTTGACTTCAGATGCAAATTTCTTGACATCAGTCAATCCAAGTATAGACATTCTTTGATTGAGAAATCTTAGACGTAGTTCAAAATCAGAAACTTGTCTACCGAATAGATTAGTCAATTCTTTCACTGTATTCTCAAATGTCTCACTATACACATCTTTAGGTGACAAATGATTCTTATACTGTGAATTGCATTTTGTACTCAAATGTCTCAACATGATTCTTACTCTGAGTTTCTCATCTAAGTGAATCATATCATGTTCGAAGATGTCTTTGTATCTATCATACCAATTCTCGAACGTACACTCATCTTCAGGTTCATATTGGAACTCATTTATTCTAGCTTCAAGTGCATCAATCGATGGGCCACATACAGTATGCACGCTTTGGCTACTGTCACCTGAGGTTACTGTAGGATCAGTCGTAACTCTCGCTCCATTCGATTCATTGAGAGCTCTGATTAGTTTCTCAACTCTCTTATCAGACTCTTCTTGCATCTTGAGCATCATCTTCATGAACGTATCCATCATAGAGTTCATTCCATTCGAATCACTCGATTTGGTTCCACCTGAATCAGTCATGATTATAGTCTGTACTGTTCAATGATAACTATCACGTACTCTATAGTCTGTACTGTCTCTGACCTGATGTGTACTAGCTACTCGTATCGTGTACGGTGCTCTGATCTTTGATCTCTTATGTGCTTGCTACTCGTATCGTGTACGGTGCTTTGATCTTTGATCTCAGTTATCTGGTGGATGATCTTTGATCTCCAGTTTCTGGTTTCAGAGTGATCTATGACCTTTGGTCTCTGATCTTTGGTCTCTAGTCTCAATGGACAACGATCTTAAGATACGGTGATCTTGATCAGACCTGTGTCAACCTCGGTATCACAATAGCGATACAGTATCCAACCGGGAATCACAACGGTGGTACAGGTTACACTCGGCTCTTGCAATGGTTGCTTTAAATATCAAGTGTGGATCACAAGATAGCAGAGCCGAGGGCCGTGACCAATCGCAGCAACAATCGAGCGTATCGAAGTGCCGGTCACAGTGACTATCTCCAGGTGTTACAATATCCACAGACACCAGTCACAGTGGCTATCTCCAGGCTAAGATCTATGCTTTGCCAGCCACGACTTACCAGAAACTTACCAGAAACTTGATTCTTAGCAAAACTAGGTAAAGTCTAAGTCTAATCCTAATCCTAAGTCTTAAACCTTAATCTAAGATCCTGGTCGCCAATGTTGGATACCTTGATATGTGGAGACTAGAGTAGTAACCAATACAAGTTTATCACAAATAATATAGAGTTCGAGTCTAAGACTAGGGATAGAAGAGACCTACTTGTAACCTACGCTAAGCTAAGAATGAAATAGAGAATCATGTGTAGAGTAATGATTATGATAATTAGGGATAATGTACAATGACTATTATGCATTAGCTATATGATAATTATAATATGCTAACTAGATTAGATTACACTACACAACAACAAGTATTCTAACAAGATTTCTATAATTCAAAAGAATCTTCCCTTTTCTTTCACCCCTGAAAAATTCATTATCGTTTGCATTATCATTTTCATGATCACTTCATTTTCCTTTTTCCCATCACACGTTTCATTGTATATTCATGATTATCTTTATAAAATGGGATACAAATGCAGTCCTTGTTTGTTGATCGAATGAGCGCGTGAGAATATCATTAATTGCATCATAAAGGGAGCGTAACCTCTCTCAATGGTCTCTATGTTGTACACACTTTTCTCTGTTCTCTAACAACGAGAGAGCATTGAGAGAACGCGCGCGTCGAAGAGACCATTGGGAGAGGTTACGCTCCCTTTAATTGTATCATAAACCCTTGTCGCCACCGGGAATATTTCCGTCTAGCTCATTAGAGGATACAATACTATCCACTATTTAGCACTTAGATAGATCGTCCAATATCTTCCTCCTGGCAGGGATAGTCACTTCGTCGCCGCATCATACATAGGATGGATAGATGAGCTTGGGAGAAATAGATGGATATAGGTCACTTTTGGTTCTGTCCCAGTGTTCATTCGTCTTGTAGTTCTTGTTTGTGAACGGTTGCCTGTTCAATTATGGCTGAGACTCAGAAGATTCTCGATATATCTTGTCCGGTTTGTCTGGAGGTAAGTATTTTACTCCTTAAATGTTGATTACCTTACAACTCACATGAAAGTTGTAATTAAAATTATGATAATTAAAATTAAATAATGTAATAAAAAATATTATCTGCAACAGGATAGTATACTGTAGATAACATGTTTCCTTAAAGAAGTGTTGTTGCGATAATCACTCTTTTATTTTATTATAACTAAAATATTACTACTTAATATTTTCATTATTATTAAAAACTATTTCATCGTTGCTCGTTCAGGAATTCGATCAAATCCCCAAAGTGCTCACATGTGGTCACTCCTTCTGCGGAGCTTGCGTCACTCAACTGGAAAACGCGTCAAAAGTTTATAGATATTCCGCCATCGATGAGTCTGTCCTTGAGAAAGTTAGTAAATCGTTTAAAATAATGACTTTATTATATATTAAAAAATCTCTTTATCGAGATCAACTAAGAGATGGATCACCATATGCGCATATTATTGTTTGCATTATTTATTTATTTATATTTAACATACATCAAAAGATGTGACAACATTTGAAACAACAAGTAAATGATTGTCATCTTCATTATCGCTTCATTTCCTTTCATTTCCTTTGATCATCACGCGTTTCATTATATATTCACGAATGCGTATATAAATTATTATTATTAAATTAAAATGTTCCAGACGTTCAGCTGTCCAACCTGTAGGGAGTGGAGCAGAGGCGCCGTCGCGAATTATATCCTCGGTGATGTCTTAAGGTACGTTAGTTTCACACCAACGATTCGTATCCAAATTTCGCCGTTCAGCCCTTTGTTTTAATGGTTGTCACTGTATTCTTACTTTTTTCGATTAAAGACTATCCCGAAATTTCAAAATATAAAATGGCCATATTTTCGAATGTAAAGGGGCTTTCATGAGAAAAAGAGTTACGACGGAATTTTGTGAATAATAAAATGTAATAACTTTTCAGCAGTATGAAAGAGGATAAGAACAAGATGTCGTCTACCAAACCCACCGACAAACAGATTGTCGAGCTCACTGTGCGAAATTTCGAACTTGAGGTAATTTATTCAAATCTGTAGTTATTGATTTTTAAACTGCACAAATATCAGTTTGCATGCACATTAATTAAGAACACTTAAGATTACAATGTGCCTCATGTTATTTCGGCTGAGAAAACATCTAAACATTATGTGATTCTTTTCGTATTAGTTTTAAAAACTTAAAATTTAATTATATTTATTTGTTTATTCATTAAAGTAGGGTTGAATGATAATGATTGTGTTGATTATTGAATGCTCTATCATAGAAATGAAATGGAGCGCCTTGACGTAAATACGTTTTTTAGTCACATATTCGATTTTTAAAATTAAATATGCAAATTAAAAAAAAAACATTTCAGAGAAAACTCACCGAACGCAAGATGCAGCTTCGCAAGGCCAACATCCGCTCGAAAGAGCGTGATTTTTGGTTCCAACAGTGTCAGGAGAGTCTGAACTCACGGCAGAACGAATTAGCCGTGATTACGGCATTGAGAGAGGAGATCGATCGGTTGAAAATGGACATGGTTAGTATAATTTTTGTATTAACATTTTCTCATTTAATCACTTTATCGAGATCAACTGAATCTGTAGTGACATGAGGTGGTTCCGCTGATCCTTTTCTCTTGCATTGTTCATAAATCGTGGTCCAACTTTCTTCACACTTTCATCATTCCATCGGTCTTCCTCTTGATCTCTTTGGCCAAATATTGGTCTAATATTGTGTTTAAAGGAAATACCCCAAGCCAATTTGGAAATGTCCACTCTGGCAATGTTCTATATCTTTCTTTATCAGCGAGAGTGTTGCCAGTCAAATCAGTCAAATCAGATCGGAAAAGCATGAACAAAATGAAGAGTGGACGATTATCCAATTATTGTTATTACAGAATGACAGAACAGAATGATTATCTTATCTATTTTTAGGTGCAGTATCAAAGAATATCCCCTACCGATACTGAGAGTGATTCGCCCACCAACGCTGTCTCGTCTGAAGAGGAGACTCCAAAAAGGCGATGGAACGTTCTATCTCGTGCTATGCCTGAGTTCATTCGACGCAAACTAGGGATTAATAATCATAATTAATGTATTCCTAATAGTCGCTTATTATTATTGTAATCTGTCTTGTATTTCTGTGTGCCGAGCAACACGATAAAATATTGTTTTTGTATCAACTATTTTGAAAACAATTTTGTTGAGCAGATTGTCGAGAAATTATAAGCTGATAGTTCTTCAACACTTACAGTAGCGACGAAAAGTATTCGCCAAAAATTTTGCAATGTCATAACTTTTGACTCAGATGAGCAATCGGGCTCATCTTTTGGCAGTATACTATAGTACTAGTGTGCATCATATCCTACTCCCGTAGTTAAGATTCGTCGTCGTATTATTGTGTAGCGAGCCTGGAACCCCACTGTACTTACTCAGCGAAAATTATTTCCTCAGCCGGATTTTTCTGAGAGCTGCTTTTAACCGTGCATGAACAACATTTACTGAGGAGTAGAATCCGCTATGTGATCGATCTGAGCTAATTCATTTCTGCGAGAAAATCGAAATTTCCGACACCCCTGAAATTGGGCAAAATTTTCATAACTCTGTGTTCAGTGAAGCTGCAGGCTCCAAACTGGGCAGAGATCATAGCCTAAGAGTGATACAAAACCTGGCCGAGTATGAGCCCGATCGGATTTATTTCGATTGAGTTCAACAGCAAGATGTCTTCTATATATAGTAGATAACCGTTTACTAGTGTTTCACGAAATTTCGATTTCTTTCAGAGAAGTTATGATCGGAGAAAAGAGGTAGAAAATAGTTAGCATATTTTTTCAGATTTTTTCCGAAAGTTTACGACTTTGTTCGATTGGACTCATACTTTGTCATGACAATTATCATGAAGACAGAAGATGATCCCCTATAATAGAATGAGCATTGATGCTCTTTTTGTCTCATAAAAATCATTTTAAATTTTTGGATGATCTGAAAAAATCGTGCAATAAATATTTTCTACCCCTTTTCTCCAATCATAACTTCTCTGCAAGAACTCGAAATTTCGTGAAACACTAGTAAACGGTTATCTACTATATATAGAAGACATCTTGCTGTTGAACTCAATCGAAATAAATCCGTCCAGGTACTTCCTGAATCTCAAAAAATGAGTATAATAAATTTTTGAAATTTCTCAAAATTCACCCGATCGGGATCATACTCGGCCAAGTTTTGTATCACTGATACGCTATCATCTCTGCCCAGTTTGGAGCCTGCAGCTTCACTGAACACAGAGTTATGACAATTTTGCCCAATTTCAGGGGTGTCGGAAATTTCGATTTTCTCACAGAAATGAATTAGCTCAGATCGATCACATATCGGATTCTACTCCTCAGTAAATGTTGTTCATGTAATGTTAAAAACGCTCTCAGAAAAATCCGGCTGATGAAATAATTTTCGCTGAGTAAGTACAGTGGGGTTCCAGGCTCGCTACACAATAATACGACGACGAATCTGAACAACGGGAGTAGGATATAATGCACACTAGTACTATAGTATACTGGCAAAAGATGAGCCCGATTGCTCATCTGAGTCAAAAGTTATGACATTGCAAAATTTTTGGCGAATACTTTTCGTCGCTACTGTACGTTGCCGGTCCGCTTTCAATTTTGATGTCATGTTTCTCCTAAAGCGACAAATGATGCCAAATAGAACCACACCATAAGAATGCTTGCACAAGTTTTTTTGACGAACATGCAGACGTTCTTCTCGAATCTGTAGCAAAATAATATATCTCCACTCTCTCTCTTTTCAATTCTGTGAGGGAATACCTAATTTCAAAAAATTAATTTGAGTAAAGGAGAATCTCTTCGGTTAATTGTAAAAAGATTTTGTCCCTACGATTACACTACGGCTATTATCAATAATCCAATTTAATTTAATTTTGTAATTTTTTTAAATGCGTTCATAAACATCAATATGTTCTTTGACGCGTTTCTATGTATTGTTCCGATATTTATTTATTTATTTATTTATCATACATCGCGAAGATGTTTCAACAAGTAAAAACGATATAAATGAAGAAGATTTGCACAAGGAAATAGAATGGGGAGAATAGACAATGGGAAAGTAGGGAAGGTGAGTGTATATGTACAGCGAGTCGCAAAAAAACCGAGTTCTACGGGGGCAAAAAGGGCACTACTTCAGAATAGAGTGCCAGCCCAAAATAATAGTGTAATTGTCTAATATAAACGTCCTTTCCTTTCTGTTAATTTCATTTTCATTTCTTTTTGGAGTTGCCCGGTGGTCTAAAAGGGGGATCTACAGAGGACAAATTGTCGACTTCCTAATAGATTTGTTCGAATTCATTAATTTCTGGAAAAATTGATGTTAGATCTTCTAACAGAAAAAAAGTTGACCACCGTTCGAGTGAATCAGGCAAGTAATGTAGTGATTAAATATTTGGCGTATTGCTAGTTTGGAATAGGTTTCATTTTGAACACATAGACTGCAGGCACTTAATCAAGATGCTCCCATTGATTCGAATTGAGCGTAAAAAATGTACTTGCATAAGAAAATGACACTATGCTCTAAAGAACGGAAGTCGCTCAAGCCTAGATCTCGTCTCCCTCTCCCTAACCCGGCTGACCTTCGCCACGCGCTATTTGATATAAAAGAGATCGTCATAGTTTCTGAACCATGCAAAACAAGAAATATTCTCTTCTACAAATAAAAGAAGTGATTTTTATACGCTCAATATGCGATGCTAAAAATTTTTTATCGATATTATCATATTCTTCAAACATTTAATTATGAATCTTAAAAATACCCTCCGAGGTCAGATAAATTTATTATTATTATTATTATTATTATGATGTATTTATGGACAAGAAAATATCAATCAGTGGTGAGAAAAAAGTGGAATTCAGCAATGAGAATCATGAAGGATTTTGCGTCTGCTTCTCGTTGTTTGCGTAAAGGTAAAAAGGTAAAGATACGAAGTCCTGCGGGTTATCACTGCTAGGCCAGTGATATAGTGATATGTTGTTTGCGTACAATTTAGTAAAGGGATTCTAAGCGTTTTCTGGACTATCAGCGTTCGTGGTTCTGGCTGCGATTTCTTCCACATCAGGCCGATAATTGACAGGGTGCTCGGTAGGAAAAGGCATTTGACGTAGCGGCCGAAACACCATAAGGCACAATATAACTAACCTACATATTTTTTTAAAATAATTTACGTTTTACGTGCATGCAAACGTATACTTGTACATCTATTACTATTATATTGTTAATTTAATATCTTCATGTTTGGGCAACGCCTTTCCGGAATCCGGCTCCTGAAAAATATGTTTGTTGTATGAAAGATGAGAAACATTCTACACTCTAACGTTGAAAGAGAACGATACATTGCACCGCAGGGTCTGTCAGTAGCACTCCGCTAAATAACATTTTATATTTCGTCATGCATTTTTTACGCGTTCTTACGCAAAAAATCTATCAACAAAGAAAACAAATATTTGCGAAACACCATGTATTTTGAAGTATATTTCCTTGGAAAAAGTACATATTTCAAAGAGATAACTTCTTTGATTTGAATTTGTTGACGTCTTTTATTGATTCTTTGATATCGATCACGCCTTCGTGCTTCGTAAGCACGATTCTTTGCGCTGACCATTAGCTTCAGGGATTCGTTTGTCTGAAATCCAAGGAACGCTTCATAATTATCCGTGCAACTCTCCTTAAAGGACGTGTTACCTCTATCAATTGTCTCTTCATTGTGCACACTATTTCACTATTCTCAAACAACGAGAAAGCATTATGCTTCGAAGAGACCATTGAGAGAGGTTACACTCCCTTTAGAGGCACACTCCAAGAAAATTTTACTATCCGCTCTGGCAAGCACTCGTAGACAAAGCATGCGAGGGAGTGTGGCCAGAGCGGATGGTTTCAGATTAACTTGGGGTGTCCCTTTAATGATACTGATATAGCAAAATACGACAATATAAATCTATTGTTATTAAAAAGAAAAATATAGTTAACAAGATCGATGGTATTTTATACACTTCCTCTTTTTTTAAACTTTTTTCATATTTTGAGAAAATAAAACCTGATTGGTTTGCGCAGCTGTTCTCTCCAAGCGTTGTGCTTGTCTCTCCAACTCCTTTTGGGCCTCTGAAATAAAAGCTGTAATGAATATTTTTTGAAATATGTATTATATTTGTGTCTTCTTCTTATGTGTAGAATGCAAACAGTTCACAAAATTGATTTATCGATTCAATATAAACAAACAAATTTATATCATAATATGTTATAGTTTCTATTCAGAGTCCGACTCGGTCGGTTGCCAGTCCAATTTGCGTATATAACTATCAATGAATTTCAGAAAACCCTCGTCTTCAAATCGAAAAAGAATCGCTTCCTCCTCAGCCCTGAAAAATGTAATGAGAATTTCTCTCGTACTGTCTTGGAATACGCTGGACAATAATATTAATAAGTAATCTTCTGCAAATATGTATATCTGCTTTTTTTTGCACCGCACAGAGTATATTGTTATATAAAATATTAGTCTTTAAAAAATCGGCTTGAAGTTGTGTAGAAGTAGCATACTAACCTACTAATCCACTTTAGAAATTCTCGATCGTTTAGCAGCCTTCGAATCTCAGCAGGGTCCATTCTGTGACGTCTGAAGACAAAAATTCCACAATTTGGATTTTTACAAACAAGACGAACACACAGATTTCTGATCCAGTCACAAAAAATCACTTAATGGAAGGGCCAGAGCAAATTTGACACTCTCCGCTCTGGTAATGCTCTCTCGCTTTCTCTGTCTACGAGTGAGCACGTTGTCAGTACGGAGGGTAAAATATGCTCGGGGTGCGCTTTTCAAGAAATTGTGCTATAGACAAGCGATTTTGCTTATTCGGAGCGAACAAATTACAAACAAACGAAAAAAAACCTGAATCTTGGTCGTTTCATCAGAGTCCGTTCGAAGTTTCTCCACTCCCTCGGCAATACTTTGATTTGTCTTGTAATCATTTTATCCAACCTCGCTTCGGCTTCATCACTCTTGCTCGCCAACTCGGAGGCTTCTGTCAACATCGATGGTTTAAAGGCATACCCCAAGCTAATTTTACTCTCCGCTCTGGCAATACTCTCTCGTAGACAAAGATAGCGAGAGAGTGTGGCCAGAGCGGAGAGTTTCAAATTAGCTTGGGGTGTCGGTTTAACATTAGCAAATGCAAATTGTTCTCTCAATGACAAAGACCAGACGTTTGAAGATACAACTCAATCAGAAAAAAAACATAAAAATCACGAAAAATTGAAGAAAAAAAAACACCACAATTTTTTATGGATAGCACGAACCTTCTCTCATCTTCATTTCCGTTGCAGCTGCTTTCTGAACTTCGTCGAAGAAGTCTTTGGTGTCTGCATTATCTCGGAACATTTCGCATTGCTCGGACCAAACCTGCAGAATTGTATTATTCAGAGAGACATTTAATCTCCCTGAGTAATGGAGACTTGTGTCTATTATATTTCCTTATTTATTCCTTTCATAAACCCGTGACAGGGGCGACATCAAATGCAGAAGTGAAAGGTGAAGTGAAAGGCCTTGAACCTCTTTGCGCTCCAAAACATCGACATGGTCATCGATCTCTTCTTCTAGTGTCGCCAATAAATCAATAATGCCGATGATGGAGCTTCGATCGGAGTGATTCGGGACCCAGCATCGGTTGAGTGTTATGGAAAGGGATTCGAAGCAATGGGAGGGAATTGGAAGACGAACTCTCCTAAATTTAAAATAAGATTCTCAAAATATTACAAGATTTCAAAAACAAATTAGATCTATTTGAAGATTTCATAGTATTTTTTAGCTTAAAAGAGGGGAAAACCATTGAAAACTCTCATCTTTTAAAACAAACGCACTAATTTTGTATTCTTTTCCTAATTTTTATCAACAAAACGTGCATTAAAGACGATAGATTCTACACATACCCGTGGCCAATAGCGTAGTGCAATACGATATCATTAATCGAAGCATAGGGACGCTTTCGCGAGATCATTTCCCATAAAATGACCCCGAACGCCCAGACGTCTATCTTAAATTAGTAATATTCTCGAAATATTGAAATGACAATAAAAATAACGTAATTATTGATAAGTAATTAAATTGGGATGATAGTTCTACGCACGCTTTCGTTGCATTCGGTTCCTTTGATCAATTCAGGAGCCATGTATGGAGTCGTTCCAACAATTGTCATTTTTGCACTGAAAACGGATCAAAAATCAATATTCTCAGCAAGTTACTGAAAGTTTATCTTATGTTTTCTCACCTTTCCTTCATTCCAGCTTTTGAAATCCCGAAATCACACAGTTTTGGAGTATTGCTTTCAGCGATAAGAACACTGAAAATTTCGAAATCTGTTTTGTGTCTCAATTATTTGGTTCTCGCTACGAAGTTGTTGCTTAGTACATTGATGTACATTTTTCTTTTATTTTGACAAACGATAATAAAACTGAAATACATTTAAAAAATGATAAAATAAAAAAAAAAACTCACTTTTCTGGTTTGAGGTCCCGATGGATCACTTTTTCCCTCCCATTCGCACTGTCATGCAGATATGCAAGTCCGTAGGCGATTCCGAGCGATAGTTTCATAAACAGATCGAAACCTATAATAACTAAATAATCCTTGAAAGGAAATTCAGGACAAGGTCTTTTTTGTGGATATCTGTGACATTTCTGCTCTTGTAAGAATCTTTTAATAAAAATTTTAATTAAAGAAAATACTCGACATTACCGAAAGCTTGCTCAGAATTCGTAATAACTGTACGTAATGTGGTTTCGCAGAACTCGAGCATCAATGAAATTTGTCCATCAAGACTCACGATTCCCCTGAAAAGATAGACATGAATATGTCATATGTAGCACACACTGATACACTGACACACTGTTTGACACACTGTTCAAGTATCAATCAGAAAATTAGAAAGAACACCATAATATTGCATTTTTTACATTTTAATGATTTTATATCGTAGATCAACTATGCGGTGGGTCACCGGATATGTAGACGTAGTGATGAATACGATATATTGTAAAAATGAAATAGAGACTAACAAAAACTCCACAACATTCTCGTGCTTCAACATTTTCAGCAATTCGATCTCTCGAGTACCCCATTCCTTGGAGTACTTTTTGACCGCTGCAACCCGTCCTTTCCATTCTCCTCGATACACAGTCGCCTGGAATACCAGGAAACAATCTACTAAAACATTTCACTGGATATATAAACAGGAATATTAATAATAAGTGAGAAGGACGAGTTGTTTTTGATTGTTATTGTAAAATATAAAAGAGAATAGATTTGGAGGTAGAGAGAATCGTTAATCGTTTGTATTTGAGAAACTTGAGAGTCTTTTTAGTTTTCAAACTTTATTTTTGTAGAAAACAACAAACCTGGCCGCCTGATCCAATCATCTTCAAAGTCGAAATTGGCGTTGTAATGTTCTTGATTGCAGTAAACACCTCTTCTTTAGCCTCGTTTAGTTCTTTCTCCTTAGCACACTTTTCGATGCAGATCACTGTCTTTGACATCTGTTTCTGGTCATAGTCAGAAACGTTTGAAGGCCCTTGCACAACAGTCAAGTCAATCAAATCATCGAGTGTCATTGTGGTCAGTATTGTTGAATCTGCAAGATGATATCAAACATTTAATTGTTACAAATCAATACACGAATGTCGTGAAAGAAAAGAGACTATCTAATTCATTTGTTTCATATATTTACACTGAAAAGTAAAAAGGGTAGTAGATCAATCAATCAATTGGAAGAAACACATAAAGAATGCGATATAAAACGCCATTAGGAGCTGAGATGCCGTTGTGTAAAACGTGCGTTAAAGAGAGAGTGAATCATCTTGTTGTCGATAAGAAAGAGGGGGAAGTGATTAGATGAGAAAAACACGGTTTAAGGGAGTGGAAATAGGATAGAGTGATTGCTAAATATTGAATTTACGACTTCTTCGTAGTTATATCAATGTGAAAATACCCGAAAATGCTTTCAACAGAAATGATGAAATAACAAATGATGAGAATTTCGAAATCACTCGAGAAAACTAGTGATCCAATGTGGAGTGTTTTAGACTATATCGGTTTTACAACACAACGCTCCTGGTGAGTTTTCCTTTTTTTGGGAAATGAATATGTTCCAATAATAAAACAATATGAAATAAAAACCATATTGTTAACGAAAATCATATGGCTAAGTGGTAAGATTCTTGAAATCAACAAATTCTCAAATTGCATAGGTTCGAATCCTTTTATGTACATTATCTCTCGCTTATGTTTCACATCATTCGCACAAATTTTCAATTTTCATTAACAACATAAACATGTTTTACGGAAAATGTATGCACTTTATTGCTTTTCTCGAATAAATCCCTTCAATTATGAGCGATTCACTGTCCTTCCCTCCCTCTCCATCTTTCCTTCGTTCGCACTCTTTACCCCATCTCCCTCTGCTTCTCCTTCCCTCCATCTCCATCTTCCCTCGGCGCTACACGAGTCTTCCTCTATCACTCTCTCTTCCTTCCCTACACCAATCTCTCTCACAATTTATCGCTCTCTTGTCAACTGTCTCTCGCTTTCATTATGTTTATAGGGAGCGTAACCTCACTCAATGGTCTCTTCGACGCGCAATGTTCTCTTGTTGTTAGAGAACAGAGAAATTGTGTGCGCAATGAAGAGACCATTGAGTGAGGTTACGCTACCTTTAACTCCGCCCCCTAACCTTCTTAATTTCTCTCCAGCTTCTCTATTTAATAGACATAGGTCCTCTCAGTTTTATTCTAACCATTTTTATGTTTATTACATTCATTTTCTCATGTAATAATAATGTTCTTTTCATTAGCAATGAGCGATCAAGTGGACATAATGCCGATTTTATCGATTGAAGAATGGTGTCGGAAGGTACTTAACTATTTCTCATTGCATTCTTATATCAGCTGTTAATTATGAAAGACATTTATAAGCTAAACGCCTTTGATCACGCCCAATTAATATTTTTGCGTCTTGTAGGCGCGCGATCTTTATATCAAAAGTGAGGATGAACTTGTACCGATGATCTGTAGAATGATACAATTGATTGGAATTGTTAAGGATTCAAAGGCTAACGAAGAGGTACGTATAAGATTATATTGAATAAATCCCTTAGCTATCTTTCATGGTGTTTGCCTGTCATCCTTTCCCTCAGATTTATCTCATTGGTCCCCTTCCCGTTCTGAGGACACGTGTACTTTACTCCTACTGGAGCACTAGCGATCCTATAGCCATCGATCAATAACCCCTGTCACCTTCCAACAAATCCATATTTAGCAATTATAATTATTACAATTATACAATTTTTATTATTATCTCACCAATTTCTTCTATATTTGCTGCCACATGTCACGACGGGTGTATCAAATAAATTAATTTATAAATAAATAATGCGTTTACTAGAATACAGATAGCTTAGTTGATACTCCAACTCTTTCACGGTGTGTCGTTTGCAGTAGATATCGTAAACGTTTTAGAATTGAACAAAGCCGTACATATCCTCTTTTAGGCTGTCACAATTGCTCTCTCCGTTTTAAAGGATGAGCAAGACAAATTATATAACCATGATGCAAAGAAGTAAGTCACTCTTTACTTCTTACTCCATAGTTCCCAAATACTTTATGACTACACAGGATATGCTAATGTTTGGAAGAATTATTTTTATATAGCAATATAAAAGCTGGCAAAATAAAATCAATGATCGGAATATTTTCAGAGCCGATCATCTTCATGAGCTACTTTATGGTCTCTGCCAATGTCTCCTCCAATTGTATTCAGTGAATGGCGAGAACCCACCGAATACTGTCACCACGCCGATGGTGCTATCAAGCTCTACGCCTTCTCTACCTACCGTGACCACTACAATATCCCCTCAACATGACTCTTTCACTCATCCCTCACCTGATGCTAGTGTTGGCGGAGTGCGCGAGCGTAATTCAGGATCAACTGAAATTAATAATGAGTTTGACGAAATGCGAATTTCCTACCGTAATCCGAACTTATCTGTAACGGAGATATCACAAGATCATATGACAGGCAGCAATAGTCAGGTACTGATAAGTGTTATTTCTATTCGTACGCAAATAATTCATCGTTATGCAGATTAGCGAAATTGTCGATATGCCAACTTATCCAATCAATTCTGAAGTACATCAAGATGTGCAGAACCTCGAAAGTATGGAGGAAAATGCATTATCGATGACTGATTCGATTCCTACCGATACAGGCGATGCTACAGAGACATTGGGTCAAGAGAATAATATGCAGCGCGCTGAAGTTCCAGCACCTGTAGAGGTTGGTTTTCTGGACACAACTTTGCATCTCCAGACAAGGGCGTAGACTGGAATGTTTGAAATCAATCTTATAGCTCCAATTTCATAAATCGAATGAATCATAATATATTTTCGTTTAATTTTTAGATAAACGTCGAGCAGAGGGAAGATGTTATTGCGCATATTTTTCCTTGTCCGATTTGCCAGGTATTAAATTTTGCAGTTTTTTTAAATGTGAATAATCTACGAAAGAATAAAAAATCATTTTTGTTTATTGAATCATTTTTATTTTTTTATCAAATCTTTTTTTTTGTTTATTCATATCAATGAAATATATAATAGTGTCTTGTTCGACATGATTTGAAGACATTTTTGTTCCAGAAACGAATCACAGACCCGATAAAGCTTATGAATCATATGTACAATAATCATACTGTATCATTTAAAGAGGTTTGTGGAGGAACCGCTCCTCTTATGTTTGTGCATTTAAGTTGAGTATAATGAGAGTTTTTCAATTGTACATTGATATGATACTGATCAAGTGAGCCTATAGAAGACAAAGTTCATTTTCTTTGAATTTTTCAGTGCGGCGGCAGAATTGAATGCTGTAATAAATCATTCTATAACCCAAAAAATCTTGGCGATCACTATTCTTCATCTAATGTAGGTTTTTTCTTTATTCTTTAAATTGATACCACTCCGTTTTTCTTATAATAAAATCTCTTTTGTTCTATTTGACCACAAAAGCTTTGATGCGTTGCTTTTAAGTGCAATCCAGCATTAGCGATAGCGTTTTACACAAAGCAGAATGCAGTTGGACAAGACGATACTAATGGTAAATGTAAACTTTATATATAGGCACAAGCAAGTAATTCGGTGAAGAGTGATAAGCAGGATATTTGGTTTTTCGATTAACAAAACATAGATTTAGTAGAATTGTGGAGGTGTAAATAGTGATCTTGAGATATTGATTACACAAATTACAATTTAATCGATAGATTAGACACTTACAATCGGTGAGTCTTGTTTTATATAAAGTCGTACGGCCAAAAATATGATCTACTAAGCACGGGAACATTTTATTGCATGATAATTAAGTGAGAGAACGAATCTTCACGCAGATTTTTTATATCTCGCTTATGCAAGTGCCAAGTGAAGTATTCGAGTGAGTCCACCCTTAATTTCCATAATTCTAGACTCGAATACAGAGGCAGGAGGTCATACTCCATGAAAAAAGATGGCAGTATATAATCAATCGATTGATTCGATGAGTGAATAAAGGTGAGGTATTTGTTATACTTTTCTTACTCTCGTGAGTGTGCACAATATCTCTCTAATGTATCAGCACGAACATTGCGGAAACCGCTGACAATGGTTTCACTTAACTTTATCCTTACTATTAGTGAGAAAAAACAAATGTTCATAAAATATTAAAGATGGAGACCCTCGAGTTTTTTTGTAATAAGACTGCTCGGATAGAATGATAGATATTCATCGCACGAATCGAAAGACATATTTGATATTGATTCCCGAAATGTTTAAAGCACACTATGCGCATTGGAAGTACAACTTTCAAGGCATGTAGAGAGTGCCCATCCGATTTGCATACTTGCTCTCTTATTTTCTCATTATCACTTACGCCAATTACCATATAATATAAACAGTAGCCAACAGGGCTGTGCACGAAAAATTTCGAAAAATTTCGAAAAATGTCAATTATCTTTCTTAAAACAAAAGCAATAGAGATTATTTTTCCAGGAATTGCGTATATCATATGGGACACTTATTTGACGTTGAACTTTCGCATATTGTGTAATAGAGTAATTAAATAATTAGCTTTTTTTCGAAAATTTTTTTTCGGTTTCGAAAAATCGAAAAATTTCGAAAAATGGATTATTTCTCGAAGTGGAGACGACTAGTAACCGTACTCTCTGAAACATGTGAAACTAGTAAGTATATTCTACTGATTCCTCAAAACAAATACGCCATATCTCGCAAACGTGGGCAATCAGAACGCTTTAAACAATTTTTCGTGCACAGCCCTGGTAGCCAACATGCTTATCGTGGCGGGAGTCAGTAATGTCAAATCTAGGGTCTCATTCTTTAACAAACCTTTTCTCACAAAGATGCTAAAACGTATGTTTCAAAATAATTAACACATTTTCAACATACTTGAATCGCGCCGCAAACTATCTGATCTTTGTTTTACCTATAAAGCTACACATGGACTTATTGATCTTGACAATCCTTCTTTCTTTATTCCCTCTATAAATACTAGATCTTCCCGCAGACACGCATTCCAATATCGTAAACACAATGCTAAATATACTCGCTTCTCGAACTTCATATCAAATCGTGTTGTTAGTAATTGGAATAAACTTAGTAATAATTCTATTATCTGCCCCTCAGTTAAATCTTTCCGGAAATGTATAAATTTGTCGTTACTCGAAATGTAATAATTAATTGTTATTTCTTTGCTACCTAAGTTGTGGCATCGTATTTTATGTAATTCTTACGATATCAATTATTCGCTATTATAATTTATCCTTGTAATGCATAAATTATTATTATAACAAATATATAAATTGCAGGATATAAATTCGTTACGCTATTGATGTCTGCCAGCATCTATTATCGTGCGAATTGATCCTTTTTATTTCTATTGTTACAATTTGCATCATTTTTTATCATTATATTTGTTATAATCATTATCAATTGTATTTGAATAAGATAAATCTTGATATTCACCTATAAAAAATGAGACATTGCTCGATTGGTAGCATAGGATGCTTTATCGTTGAGCCATACTCCAATTATAGCGCGTGGTCTCTATATTTAGTTTTTTAAGACATTACTTCCATTTCTTGATCTCTATGTTGCAAAGACACAAGTGTGCAAAGAAATACTGAAAAAAAACATAAATATCTTTAAGCGTTTATTTTAATGAGACCCAACCATTCCCCATCACTGATTCTACTTCGAGCCACCTTCTCGTTTTATTATATTCTGCATGCTTGTTTACTATATTTATTATTTATGTTTTGTGGCAAACACATAAATATCGCACCGCAAATTTTCCACTGGGGAGGTAGGACAAAATTTCTACGGTTCATAAGATGAACGATTCATCTGAACAGACATGAAAATACAGCATCTGAAAAATATACTGATATATTGTTGAACGTCGCTTAGAAAATTGCTAACAGTACCATTATAATAAGATGGTGATGAAAGCTTGGATTCTGGGCATTTGACTAGGTAGTGAACGGGTCTCTCGTTCGGCTCTTCTTCTGTCCCAGAATCGAGGCCAACTGCGTAGAAGTGTTATATTATTGTTCCCCTCTTGAAGACTTTAGGCAAGGCAGGAGTATTATGCCTTCCGTCATGCAATTACTGGCGAAATATCGAGCGTGAACTATTGGGTTATTTTTATCCATTCTTCTGGATTGTTATTTGTGATAATTCGAAAAGGATAAAGAGTAGTGGTTCTGATATTGATACATTAACTCCACGATATTCTTCTGATTTTTTTAAATTTAAAAAAAATTTAATTTATAAATGGAAAATTTAGAAAAAAATTCGAAATCAAAAATTAGAAATAAATAAATAAATTTGGAAAATCAGGAATAGAGAAAGTCTTTTCAATTTTTTAAAATTTGAGTATAGTTATTTCCATGCCTTCTTTTTTTTATCTAAAAAAAGCATATCCTGGCCGCCCGATCCCATCATCTTCAAAGAAGAGTTCTGATACAGTGTAGCCAAAAAGTCATGGGACACTTTTTCAACTTTTTATAACTTTTGATCCAGGAAAGCAATCAAGCTGATATTTTGAGACAATGTACAGAATTTATGAAGGGATACCAACATGATGTGTTGGTGTAATTAAATTAGTTCACAGTTGCATAGTAATGATTCTATCGAAATACACTTTTTTGAAAAATTACATTTCTTTGGTGAAAGGCACTGCTCTTCTGAAACACTGTGAGGGTGTAGACATATAATAAGGATGCACAGTCAAACAATCCGGAATGGCTCTGACTCCGATTTCGAGCTGTAGCTTTGTTGCAAATGTGACCCCCAAAATTTATAATTCAGCTTCTAGATGTGCTAACGACCCGCTCTAAGTGCTGAAATGATGCCAGTGGCGAGTAATGTTTATCCCCAGATTACGGTAGTCAAAGCTCGACATTTGCCCTCAGGGCATAAAATAATTTTTTTGAAGAAGGACTGAATTTGAGACCATACCGTTCAGCGGGCGGGTCTTCATATGGTTCCTGCGCAAGCAGCTTTGTAATGTATCATATATTTATTTCCCTTATTTTGGTTTACTTCCGATTCCTTTTAGACCCGTAGCTAAAGTTATGCTGAGGTCTACTCGGTTTCAGCCATCAAAGATCAAAATACAAAGATCAAAGATCGAAGTTCAGCAATAGTATAAAAACTTTTATCAACATCTCTAACATGCATATTTGCTTTGAAAATAAAAGATTTCATCAAATGAGGACCGGGAACGAGAGAAGTGAGAGAGAAAGCGCAAGAGCGCGCACCGAGTAGACCTCAGCATAACTTTTGCTACGGGTCTAAAAGGAATCGGAACTAAACCAAAATAAGGGAAATAAATATATGATACATTGCTAAGCTGCCTGCGCAGGAACCATAATTTTAGAAGACCCGCCTTATGAACGGTAGGTCTCAAATTCAGTCCTCCTTCAAAAAAATTATTTTATGACCTGAGGGCAAATGTCGAGCTTTGGCTACCGTAATCTGGGGATAAACATTACTCACCACTAGAATCATTTCAGCACTTAGAGCGAGTCGTTAGCACATCTAGAAGCTGAGTTATAAAATTTTTGGGTCAAAGTTGCAACTCTGCTACAGCTTGAAATCCTAATCGTAGCTATTCCGGATTGTTTGACTGTTCAGCCCTAGTATATGTCTACACTCTCACAGTGTTTCAGAAGAACAGGGCCTTTCACCAAAGAAATGTAATTTTTCAAAAAAGTGTATTTCGATAGAATCATTATGCAACAGTGAGCTAATTTAATTACACCAACACGTCATGGTTGTATCCCTTGATAAATTCTGTACATTGACTCAAAAGATCAGCTTGATTGCTTTCCTGGATCAAAAGTTATAAAAAGTTGAAAAAGTGTCCCATGACTTTTTGGCTACACTGTAGCTATCGATTAATAACCCCTGTCACCTTCCACAAGTCCTTTCTATTATTATCATTATTTCTCCTACGTACATACACATATTTATCTTATCGGCACTAAGTGTAAAAGAGTAGGGGCAGGGGGGAATTTGCCTGCACGTTCTTATTCTTCCGTCTCTGAGAGATATTTGTCTCCATTCAAAAAACGATCGATCTGAAGCTTGTTGATTGAAGCTATCATCCATTATTTCTGCTTGACAGTTAGAAGTGCACCTCCAGGCATTCCAAAGCCATCTAGGAGGGGATTCGACTGTTGAGCTCTGACTTTTGATGGAATAGGCGAGAGTGGAACGGAGAGATTATTCGAACCGTCCGCACCGCATTATTTCTCGAAGATGCTCGTTAGTAGAGATCCGCAAAAGTGCGGTCGTTCAGAAATGATTTCTCACTAATTAATGAATGAGAAATCGCGCGCACGGTATTAATCTGATAATTGAAAAATGATTCGTGCAAAGTCGCGCAGTCGACTTATTCTCATTTATTTCCATTGAATTTGCGGTTAAAAACATCCGATATAAAATGATGCCCAAATGCGCGACTTTGCACGAAATGAAGAGTCAAAATCGCGCAGAATGAATTTTCACTATTTTAACGTCGAACATTGGTCGACCGGTCGTGCAATTGCACGAATGCGGATCTCTACTCGTTAGCATGATGAAGCAAGGATACAATCGATGGAATATGTTAAGATCCGTACCCCAGCACACTGATGTGAGAAGGTGATAAAGTTTGATTGATAGTGTAATTGTGTAATAGTGAAAGAAGAGAGAAAGAAGAGAGAGAGAGAGGAAGAGAATTTCGAAATCACGCGATAAACACTATCGCTTGAGAGAAATGTGGAGTATCATTACACAAAAAAAACAATAAAAAGAGTTTAATTCAAAACTGTTTTTCGGACGAAAGGAATCGATTTTTGAAGTTTAATTTCACTTGTACGTATGTATTCATTCGCCGACTGTCGAACTCTGTTCGTGTGTCACCATCCATCACGTTGGAACTAAAGCAAGTAAGTCATTGTTAACTCTAATGACCACCCAGCTGACCTAACACAACAGTCCGCTTATAAATTATAACGAAATATGTAATAGTTTAATATGTAAGTGTACTCATAAAATTAGTTATTAATGAATCTAAAGTAGTTATTAGTATAGGCGAGATTCATTGTTTCGGCCATTAGGTTCTAGACAGTGAACGTCTACCCAATGGGGTAGAGGTTCACTGTCTAGCAGACGTTGACTGCGGCCGGAGGAGACGCCTTTGGTGCGGATAAGAAGAAATGATTGGAAATGCACTCATGTGTCTCCATGATCATGTCTGCTAACGACAAGGAGTATAAATGCTGTCTAATTTGTGACTTGTCTTGCCACATCGAATGTTTTGTATGAATGTATGAGCCAATAGATTGGAGGCGCTAACACTGCGACTCAGTGGTATAGTGTAACTCCAAAAAAAAGTAATGAACTGTCACGGCAATAGTTTATCAATATGTCAAGATCAAAATTAGAAAGAAAAAAGATTTAATTTTTCTCTCGGACATTGCTCAGGGTATAGCTTATGAGTGGTAGGAAGAGGCAAAAATTGATTAAAAGTTCCTATAAATCAGAGATCAAAGATCAAGAGTCAGACACAAATGGTGCTATAGGAAAGGCGAAAGATAGATTTGTTCAAAGCAGTTTGAAGATGCCGCTAGATTCACGCAAAACAAAGTTTTCTGTTTGGTCGGTTTTGCTTGAACTTTTCAAAGATAATAGTCTTGTGTGCGCTATTGTTTAGTCTTCATTCTATCGTTATAACGATCGAATACACAGCAGAGGACAAGGAAGACCGCTAGAGAGAAGGAGACACAAGAGAACAAAGAGAATGAGAGAGCATTGGTGGAGCTGATGAAGAATGGCCAACCTAACGCCTGATTAACCCAACAGTGCGAAGCCTGATAAATTCTCTATTCTATATCGTTGTAAATTGAACACGCCCCAACGATTTCTCTGTATTTTTTAAAAATTATTCATACATGAAAGGAAAAGGTAACGTGACAATGAGTGGTCATTTGTAACTTAGCGAGAGAATAAGACGCCTTTAAGATGTGCTCAAAAATGGAAATTTATTCTTGAAAAAAATTCAAAATTCGTTAATGCACAAATTATCGTGTTTTTCTCGACATATTGTTTTATCGAGGTCAAGAAAATCACAAAAGCAACGAGGAACATGAAACAACAACAAGAAACACAATTATTACATATAACGCAATCATCCATTTATTCTGCCGTTCCAAATGAAGCTAATCGTTTGCATATTCTTCGAAGAGTCTGAAATTATTTTAATCATAATAACTGTGCGGTAACCTCGTAAGGTCTCATATTAATAACACATTGTTTTTTCTTGGCGCTCTTTCAATGAATAAGCAATGCAGTAACAATTATCATGTTCTAAAAATGTTACCTCAATTCTGTTGCCTAGGAATTTCAGGTAGATGAAGAGGCATGCGCCGGGAATAGCCACCGCGAAAAACCCGAGGACAACCACTACATTAATTTCTCTAATAATCTCAGCTACACCTGATAACTGAAATGGATAATTGTTTCATATAACATTATATTCGTTTCACCGCCTCCAAGGCGCCCGAAAGCAGAATTGTAGGCGACTAGATCATGCGGTAATAATAATTTTATGCGTTTTACAAGAAAACACGATGGAGAATAGCAATAGATAAATTTCAAAATAAAGGTAATGTAGGTCCGAAGAAGAGATTAGGCCCTCCGGACTGAATTGGCCTTGAATTATCATGGGCCTAGCAGTAATCACCCGTAGGACTTTGTGTGCCTTGGATAACGGGTTATCCTTACACTATAACCACAATATTAGATCAATATTGGGCCAAAGAGATCAAGAGTAAGACCGATGGAAGGATGAATTTTTGAAGAAATTTGAACCAGGATTTATGAACATTGCAAGAGACAAGGTTCAGTGGAACCACCTCATGTCACTACAGATCCGGTGACCCATCGCTTATTGTTAGTTGATCTCGGTAAAGTGATTAAATGAAAAATGTAAAATGTAAACCTTTACCTTTACCTTTTACCTTTATAACATTATAAGCATAACAAATGAATAAATGAAATTTAAGTATAGGATTGCATAAACAATAAATATAAATTTTGAGATCTGAAAAATATTAATAGTATTACATTACCTGAATAATGCACTTTCCTAATCCTTCAGAGGAATAACCCAGTGCACATGACCCCAAATTCAATACACAGAAAATGTCCACTGAAATAAAACAATGTTCATTGTTTTTTTAAAATTCTTATTCTCATTCTTATTCTTAAAAAAAATAAGGGCATAAAGGGACTGATGGATGTCCGTCGCTAATGTAGCGATATCGACGGACATCCATCGGAGAGGTTTTTTTTTCTTCAAGTTGTTTCGAGTATTTTTAAAAGGAGCGTAACCTCACTCAATGGTCTCTTCGACGCGCAATGCTCTATCGTTGGTAGAGAACAGAGAAATAGTGTGCGCAATGAAGAGACCATTGAGTGAGGTTACGCTCCCTTTAAGGTTAAACTATTCAAAGTAAATTGATGACAAAAAACAAAGTCTTACTTGTTAGTTTAAACATATTACGTGCTGCGTTGAGTCCACCGAGGACGTCAAATAGAAAACTAAATCGATCTTCGAGATTATTGATCTCTAGACGTTCACGTCGCAGATACATTGATCTGCAAATTCACGATATTTATTTAAGAGCCAAAGAAAACAAATGGCAATATTTTAGGTTGATTCAGGATATATAATGTTCGATGTCTAATGAAATTCAAAGCATATAAAGATGATTCTTTTGGAACATGGAATAATTCTTCTTTTTTCTTAATAATGACAATAATAATATTGTAGTATGCGGTTCGCAATGCACATTATTGACCGTATAAAACACACTTATTTATTTAGTGCAAGAGCGACATTGCATCGTCTATCTATTCGTCTTTCCTAAGAAAGATGAAGAGAGAATGAAATATAAAATCAGTACGGCGAACTTCAGACGGGTTTGGTAACGTGTTCGTGAAGAATGAATCAAGAGCGAGATTGTACGGAGATCAGAGAAAGCGCGAGTAGGGAAGGTAGGGAAGGTAGGGGGATTGGGATCACGTATCGAATATTTCTGTATTTAGCACAGAGTACTTCTGTGTTTAGCAGAAAGTAGCAAGGATTTTACCCAATATTTAAAGACATGCTCAAAAACACCTTCAGGAGAAACATGAAAAAGAAGCGAAGCTGATTGATCTTTTTTCTTACGATGAGAACTAGAATATGCATAGAATGAGCGATCTGCATTTTGACAGCAATCCACGAGTTTTTTTTTATGAAATTTAAGAAATTTGCTAAATGCCGATCGATAGGGCACGTTGCGATCAATAATAGATGATATGATATTCACGAAAACAGCATAGATTAGGTTTATTATCGGTGTGATTTGAGAACTGACAGTGCTTCTAAGACATAAATAACATGGACTTTATCGTTATATACCCCCTGGGTAAAGCTTGGACCGAGTGAGCGGGAAAATATGGCGAATATAAGCGGTGACCTATCGATCGTCCTCTTCTATTATAATTAACTCAATATTGATCGATAAAACAGCTTTAAAGGAATTGTGTGAAGTGGCCATAATTTGGGGTGGGTGGGGGGGGGGGCAATACCATTACTATATTCAGTTTTCGATACTACTTAATCTGTTGCTCAGAAAGGTTGCACAATAGGACCCTTGAACTTCACTAATTTCCTTCCCATCTTCAAAAGTCGCCAAAGATTTGGCCCTTGAGGGGTATTATAGGACATGATCACCTGAGGCCGTATCCATGGACGTCGGCTAACCATTTGTCTTCAAACGTGACGTCACAAGCCTAGTGGAGGATTCTGGCGCCTAGGCCTAAGGCTGTGACGTCACGTTTACCGGTAAACCGTTTGCCAACGTTCACGGATGTCTATACTGGTGATCAAAGATCAAAGATTAAAGACTAGAAATCAAGGGACAGTAGAAATAGTGTGCGCGATGAAGAGGCCATTGAGAGATACTCTCCCTTTAGTTCTCTGGCGAGAGCTATCAAATAATAAGTTGGACTCCTTCTCAACCTTCATGTTCTTCCTATCTTCCTTTATTGATAATTTTCCGATCATCCAGAATTAATGACATTTTTCCTTTTGAAATCCTAACAGAGAAGGTAGAGTGGTACAATTGAAAGATTATCTTTTGTAAGCTATTGTTCAGTCTTCCGTCTATCTATTATAACGAGAACACAGATGAAATCATAATTTTTACTATTCATAGATGAAAGATAGTAGTAACGTGGCAATAAGCGGTCATTGCTAACATATGACAAAATAAGATCCATAGAGCAGGGTTAATAAAGGATTACGGAAAAGGGAAATCTGAAATAGAAATTATTTCTTGAAAAACGTCAAAATCAACAAAAAATAATACACCAATTTTTCATTTTTTTCCTGACATATTCTGTTATCAATATCAAGAAAACCAGTACAACAATACGGAACATAAAACAACGAGGAACAAAATTATTGTTTCCCATTTAAGCTGCTGGTGCAAATGAGGCTAAATGTCTGTATATTCTTCGAAGAGTCTGAAATTATTTCAATCATAAAGACCTCGTAAGGCACCTCGTAAGGCCTCGTCTTAAAACGCACTCTCCCTAACAGCGGAGGGGCAACGGCAGGGGGGAGGACACAAAGTTTCAAAATCATCCTAGACCGTTCATGTTTGATCGTTAGAGTCTCTAGGGGTGGGATACACTTCAGCCAAAAAATTGACTCGAAATATCGATTTTTGATCCACCAAAAGTGAAAATTTCAAACTGATTTTTTCCAATCGTGTCATATATCATTCGAAAGAGCGTTGAAAGTTATGTAAAGAGTTATGTAAAGAGCGCGTTTTAACACTCGTGCCACATTTTTCTTCGCGCTCTTTCAATGAATAAGCAATACGGTAAAAAATATTATGCTATGAAAATGTTACCTCAATTCTGTCGCCCAAGAAAACCAGGTAAATGGAAATACATGTGTCGAGTATTACCACCGGATAAAATCCGAGATTAGCCGCAATATAAATTATATTAATAATCCTGTTTGTACACGACAACTGAAATGGATAATTGTTTCATATAATATTATAAGCATAATAAATGAAATTGTACAAGTAGAGGATTGCATGCAGAATAAATATAAATTTTGAAAAGTGAATTTAATAAAAAATTCTTAAGAGGCCGTTTGCGTAAGAGTCGTGCAAATCTTGAGGAGGGTTGGCACAGGCCAAAAATTTCAATAGCCTCAAAACTTGTGTATAGGGGTTATCGACCCCGCTGATCAACATGGGCATAGTCATTTTGGCCCCAGTGGTCCCGCAATGCCTGGGTGGGATTACGGTAGAATCACGTTTTCATGGTAGGGATAGCGGTCTGAAAATTGGGCTCCTGGGGCAGAATTCCATGGCGATGACGGCTATCTACTTCGATTGGTTTGAAAATATTCCAAAAGTTCAGAAAATGGAAATGTTGATGTAGACTGTTGCGCCACTAGCGAGTACCACCGTTCGAAATGGCGTCACGAGAGGATTCCAATGATGTATTTTGAGCCCTTATCTCTGTTGAGAAAGCTTTCATCGTCTCGATATAGTGATCTGCCGCTGAAGACAGAAAGAGATATACCTGTTTTAACATGTCTGAGTGGCGAGAGAGCGTGCGGAAATGAGAGAGTGCGAGGGAACTCCTCGTGATCACTATATCGAGACTATGGAAGCTTTCTCAACGGAGATAAGGGCACAAAATATATCATTGGAGTCCTCTCGTCACGCCGGTTCGAACTGCCATGCTCGCAAATGGCGCAACCGTCACCATAAAAAGATCCATTTTGTGAACTTTTGGAATATTTTCAAAACAAACAATGTAGACAGCCGTGATCGCCATCGAATTCTGCCGAGGAAGCCCAATTTTCATACCTCTAGCTCAACCAAGGACCGAGAACGGCTTGAAAACGTGATTCTACCGTAATCCCGCCACTTGGGCCAAAATGACAATGTCCATGTTGATCAGCGGGGTAACCCCTGTACACAAGTTTGGATATCCCCTGTACACAAGTTTTGAGGGTATTGAAATTTTTGGGCTGTTTGTTCGACTCTTACGCAAACGGCCTCTTAATACATTAAATTACCTCAAAAATGCACTTTCCTAAGGATTCAGAGGAACAGCCCAATGCACTTGGGCCAAAATTCAATATCCATAGAAAGGCAACTGAAATAGTACGGTTCCCATTGCCTCCGGAATTCCAAAAGTAGCATAGTAGTGCACTATGTTTGGCATTAGAATACAAGTATAAAGCAAGTCTAAAAAAAAATATTTCCCGCTGAGAATGTGCTTATATAAAATCATGAGCATTCCAAGGTAAGAGTGAAATACATTGATGATCTCAACGAAATATTAAAACGTGCTTTCGGAGAAGACCAGCATGGCACTGGCAGGTATCATAATGTATGGTTACATGAATACGGGACTATGAAAGATAAGTTGTCATAAACAATGTTATTTTTTTCAAGTTATTTCAAGTATTTTAAGGTTAAACTATTCAATGTGAATAGTTGACACAAAAACGAAGTCTTACTTGCTACAAGAAGCATATTAAGTGCTGCGTCGAGTCTAACGTGGACGTCAGATAGAAAACTAAATCGATCTTCGAGATTAATGATCTCTAGACGTTCACGTCGCAGATACATTGATCTGCAAATTCACGATATTTATTTAAGAGCCAAAGAAAACAAATGGCAATATTTTAGGTTGATTCAGGATATATAATGTTCGATGTCTAATGAAATTCAAAGCATATAAAGATGATTATTTTGGAACATGGAATAATTCTTCTTTTTTCTTAATAATGACAATAATAATATTGTAGTATGCGGTTCGCAATGCACATTATTGACCGTATAAAACACACTTATTTATTTAGTGCAAGAGAGAATGAAATATAAAATCAGTACGGCGAACTTCAGACGGATTTGGTAACGTGTTCGTGAAGAATGAATCAAGAGCGAGATAGTACGGAGACGATAGAGCGAGTGAGGAGGTAAGGGAGGGAAGGTAGGGGGATTGGGATCACTTATCGAATATTTCTGTATTTAGCACAGAGTACTTCTGTGTTTAGCAGGAAGTAGCAAGGATTTTACCCAATATTTATCGACATGCTCATAAACACCTTCAGGAGAAACATGAAAAAGAAGCGAAGCTGATTGATCTTTTTTCTTGAGACGATGAGAACTAGAATATGCATAGAATGAGCGATCAACATTTTGACAGAAATCCACGAATTTTGGGCGAGAATTTAAGAAGTTTGCTATAGGATGATTAATAGGGCATGTAGCGATCAATAATAGATGATATGATATTCACGAAAACAGCATAGATTAGTGTAGCATCGGTGTGATTTGAGAACAGAAGGTGATCCTCCGACATAAATGATATGGAGTGTATTGCTCCATACCCAATGGGTATAGCTTGGACCGAGTGAGCGGGAAAATATGGCGAACATAAGCGGTGGCCTATCTCGCACGTCACTCATCTCTCTATCTATCTGTATCTCTCTCTCTCTCCCTCTCCCTCTCCCTCCCTCTTCTAATATAACTAACTCAGTATGGATTGAGGCAACTTACAATAGTCTGAAGTGGTTATGATCGCTCGAGGTGGAAATACCATTGATATATTCAGTTTTCGGTGCTGCTTACGAATCCGTTCTCAGAAACATTTTGAAAAAAAAAACCGGAAGGGGAATGAAATCAAAACTGAAATTGATAAACAAATCATAAAAGTATGACGTATAGAGAGAGAGGATTTTGTCGAAGCAGCCAGTCTTCAATTCCTTCAAGTGGCTCATCACGAAAGAACGCAGTGGAGAAATGGTACTAGCCCGAGTGTAACATTTGTTAAAAAATAAATGAAAATGAATAATTTTAATCATGTGAGTGATCTTGCAAAAAATTGATCGTCGCAAGTAAGAGAAATGAAAATTAACGAAAATGGACGAGTGTACCGTAGCGCTCAAAAAGATTTCACATTGGTTTTTTTGCGGTCTCTGTTCCGACTTTCAAGAGAAGCCTGAATGCTGTTGACCTTCGACATAGTTCTTATCTGACACATTTTGAAATGTTATACTGATCAACCCGTGATCAGCGAAATTTTGCATAAAATGGCCGCTTGAAATGTTCTCATCCAGCAGCTTAAGCTTTAAGCGCTTCCGGATATCATCCAGTCGGTTCTTATTCAATGGTTATCATTCGACCTAGTGCCTTTAACATTGTCCCTCACTCTAATTTCCATAAAATATAAACAATATTCACCGTGTTTATCGATGCGGGTGTCCGTCATGCAAACTCGAGAGTCCCCTTCTTTATGTGGTGTTAATTTCTTGTAAATAGAATTGAAAATTGTAAAAAGGGTGTTAATTTTGTCCACTAGTAAATAGCCTTGTAAAAAGCAAATATCTCGGTTCTCTGACTAGTTAGAGACTTGAAACTTGGTTTTTTGGTTAGAAACCACGAAAAAAAAGCTTATAAACGAAGTTTCAAGTCTCTATCTCTGCAAAGAGCGGAGATATTGGCTTTTTACAAGAATGTTCGAGTTTTTCCTGAAAAATCTTGTAAAAAGGAAATATCTCCGTTCTTAGTAGAGCTAGAGACTTGAAACTTCGTTTATAAGCTTTTTTCGTGGTTTCTAACCTGAAAACCAAGTTTCAAGTCTCTAACTAGTCAGAGAACCGAGATATTTGCTTTTTACAATGATATTTACAAGTAGGCAAAATTAACACCCTTTTTACAATTTCCAATTCCATTTACAAGAAATTAACACCACATTAACAAGGATCATCAATAGTAATATGTTGTTTGAAATAATTTCATTCGGAAAATCACAGCCTAGATAGATCGATTGATTTTTTTTGATACTAAGAATCATGATCGTTAATCTTCTTATCGATATGTCAATTTTGTACCCATATGTGAATCACTCCAGTTTGTCTGTTTGTCGGTTTGTGGACTTTTCAACTTTTTGTAATAAAACAGTTCGGAATCGTCCAACTGTTTTATTACGAAAATCTTTTTGCATATCGAATTACCCCTATAGATAAACAAAATTATGCAAAGAAACATTTAATGAAAACTCATGGCTAAATGCTAAAATTCCCGATCTTAAGATCTACAACTTCTCAATCGGCACAGGTTCGAATCCTTTCATGTCCAATCTCTTTCGCTGATTTTTCTCATCCACAGCACAAATTTTAACTTTTCAACAATAATCATAAACATGATTTCTCGAACCGTGGTTTTCTGAAGGGGCGGAGACAAGCATCGCAGTCTCTTGATACTGATTGGCTGATCGAGAATCTTTCCCCAGAGACCACGAACCCTCCAAACTGAGGGACAGACTCGCGGACATGCGGATGTATGGACATGCTTCTGGTATTTTAAACTAGTAGTTTACTTATATTTCCCATTAGCCGTAGACTTGCAAGTCTACGGCTAGTTAAACGTAAGTTTACTAGAAGTGGTGTATAATACGATAATGTATTTCGTCAATGTTCTTTAACTAGTAGTAAACTAACGGTAAACTGTGACGTGTATGTGACGTAACGTAAGTAAACTACTAGTTTGGAAATACCAGAGAGTGGCTTACAATTAGAGTGCTTCTGGCGATTCATGATCCAACGATTTTTCGATGTACGATAAGTTCGTTTATCAATTACAGTTTTGCTTTCATTCAGCCTTCCGGGTATTTCTTCATTTTGTTAAACATGTGAAGAGAATAAAAGAAATTTCAAAATGTCTATTGGGCAACTTTTCTGAGCAACGGAGTACTGTCAAAAACTGAATATAGTAATGGTGAAAGATTATGACCACAGGCGGAGACACGAACAGCCAAACGCATTGCCCACTGCACAAAATATTGTCCAATCGATCGAACCTCGATATAGCGTTGGTACTAGGTCGGATGAGAACCGATGAATAATACTGGATGATAACCATTTGCATATAAGAGACAAGCGCAAACGCATAGACAAAACATGCAAATGGCTATCATCCAGTCGGTTATTATTCATCGGTTCTCATTCGACCTAGTACCCAAGTATTTCGTTCGAATTCAAGGCATCAGCCGACAGTACAAAAACTCGAATCCTTTTATGTCCAATCTCCTTCGCTGATTTTTTCTTCCATCGCGAAAATTTTCGCTTTCCAACAATAACCATAAACATGGTTTTTTTTTGGAAAATTGATGCCATACTTTTCATCTTATTCTTTTAAATCTTCAAATTCGCCCAATCTTGTCAATTCGTTTGCAATATTCATATTTCCCAAAAGCGATATTGAACTTTGCATTTAACAAATAAGCATGGTTAAATGATAAATTCCCGACCTCAAAATTCTCAAATTGCACATGTTCATATTCTTTCATATCCATTCTCTTTTGCTTAGTTTCTGCACCAAGCGCACAAATTTTCAATGTTCTACAGCAACAGTAAACATTTTTTTTCTGGAAAATTAACGCTTTGTATTGCTTTACCCGAATCAGTCTCCTCAAGTATGATCGTTTAACCCTGCTTCATTCTCCCTCTCCCCCTCACTCTCCGTCCCTCTCTCTCTCCCTCTCTCTCATCAGCATATGCAAGTGGGTTAGTACAACGCCGCAAAGTAAACTGTGTCCGCTTAGAGCTTATTCGCACTCTACTATTTGATAACAATTTCTTATCAGTAGGTCAATTCTGTTTCCATTTTCTTTTCGGTAGGTCAATTCTGTTCCCATTTTCTTTTCGGTAGGTCAATTCTGTTCCCATTTTCTTTTCGGTAGGTCAATTCTGTTCCCATTTTCTTTTCGGTAGGTCAATTCTGTACCCATTTTCTTTTCGGTAGGTCAATTCTGTTCCCATTTTCTTTTCGGTAGGTCAATTCTGTTCCCATTTTCTTTTCGGTAGGTCAATTCTGTTCCCATTTTCTTTTCGGTAGGTCAATTCTGTTCCCATTTTCTTTTCGGTAGGTCAATTCTGTACCCATTTTCTTTTCGGTAGGTCAATTCTGTTCCCATTTTCTTTTCGGTAGGTCAATTCTGTTCCCACCCATTTTCTTTTCGGTAGGTCAATTCTGTTCCCATTTTCTTTTCGGTAGGTCAATTCTGTTCCCATTTTCTTTTCGGTAGGTCAATTCTGTTCCCATTTTCTTTTCGGTAGGTCAATTCTGTTCCCATTTTCTTTTCGGTAGGTCAATTCTGTTCCCATTTTCTTTTCGGTAGGTCAATTCTGTCCCATTTTCTTTTCGGTAGGTCAATTCTGTTCCCATTTTCTTTTCGGTAGGTCAATTCTGTTCCCATTTTCTTTTCGGTAGGTCAATTCTGTTCCCATTTTCTTTTCGGTAGGTCAATTCTGTTCCCATTTTCTTTTCGGTAGGTCAATTCTGTACCCATTTTCTTTTCGGTAGGTCAATTCTGTTCCCATTTTCTTTTCGGTAGGTCAATTCTGTTCCCATTTTCTTTTCGGTAGGTCAATTCTGTTCCCATTTTCTTTTCGGTAGGTCAATTCTGTTCCCATTTTCTTTTCGGTAGGTCAATTCTGTTCCCATTTTCTTTTCGGTAGGTCAATTCTGTACCCATTTTCTTTTCGGTAGGTCAATTCTGTTCCCATTTTCTTTTCGGTAGGTCAATTCTGTTCCCATTTTCTTTTCGGTAGGTCAATTCTGTTCCCATTTTCTTTTCGGTAGGTCAATTCTGTTCCCATTTTCTTTTCGGTAGGTCAATTCTGTTCCCATTTTCTTTTCGGTAGGTCAATTCTGTTCCCATTTTCTTTTCGGTAGGTCAATTCTGTTCCCATTTTCTTTTCGGTAGGTCAATTCTGTTCCCATTTTCTTTTCGGTAGGTCAATTCTGTTCCCATTTTCTTTTCGGTAGGTCAATTCTGTTCCCATTTTCTTTTCGGTAGGTCAATTCTGTTCCCATTTTCTTTTCGGTAGGTCAATTCTGTTCCCATTTTCTTTTCGGTAGGTCAATTCTGTTCCCATTTTCTTTTCGGTAGGTCAATTCTGTTTCCATTTTCTTTTCGGTAGGTCAATTCTGTTCCCATTTTCTTTTCGGTAGGTCAATTCTGTTCCCATTTTCTTTTCGGTAGCTCAATTCTGTTCCCATTTTCTTTTGGGTAGGTCAATTCTGTTCCCATTTTCTTTTCGGTAGGTCAATTCTGTTCCCATTTTCTTTTCGGTAGGTCAATTCTGTTCCCATTTTCTTTTCGGTAGGTCAATTCTGTTCCCATTTTCTTTTCGGTAGGTCAATTCTGTACCCATTTTCTTTTCGGTAGGTCAATTCTGTTCCCATTTTCTTTTCGGTAGGTCAATTCTGTTCCCATTTTCTTTTCGGTAGGTCAATTCTGTTCCCATTTTCTTTTCGGTAGGTCAATTCTGTTCCCATTTTCTTTTCGGTAGGTCAATTCTGTTCCCATTTTCTTTTCGGTAGGTCAATTCTGTTCCCATTTTCTTTTCGGTAGGTCAATTCTGTTCCCATTTTCTTTTCGGTAGGTCAATTCTGTTCCCATTTTCTTTTCGGTAGGTCAATTCTGTTCCCATTTTCTTTTCGGTAGGTCAATTCTGTTCCCATTTTCTTTTCGGTAGGTCAATTCTGTTCCCATTTTCTTTTCGGTAGGTCAATTCTGTTCCCATTTTCTTTTCGGTAGGTCAATTCTGTTCCCATTTTCTTTTCGGTAGGTCAATTCTGTTCCCATTTTCTTTTCGGTAGGTCAATTCTGTTCCCATTTTCTTTTCGGTAGGTCAATTCTGTTCCCATTTTCCCATTTTCTTTTCGGTAGGTCAATTCTGTTCCCATTTTCTTTTCGGTAGGTCAATTCTGTTCCCATTTTCTTTTCGGTAGGTCAATTCTGTTCCCATTTTCTTTTCGGTAGGTCAATTCTGTTCCCATTTTCTTTTCGGTAGGTCAATTCTGTTCCCATTTTCTTTTCGGTAGGTCAATTCTGTTCCCATTTTCTTTTCGGTAGGTCAATTCTGTTCCCATTTTCTTTTCGGTAGGTCAATTCTGTTCCCATTTTCTTTTCGGTAGGTCAATTCTGTTTTTCTTTTCGGTAGGTCAATTCTGTTCCCATTTTCTTTTCGGTAGGTCAATTCTGTTCCCATTTTCTTTTCGGTAGGTCAATTCTGTTCCCATTTTCTTTTCGGTAGGTCAATTCTGTTCCCATTTTCTTTTCGGTAGGTCAATTCTGTACCCATTTTCTTTTCGGTAGGTCAATTCTGTTCCCATTTTCTTTTCGGTAGGTCAATTCTGTTCCCATTTTCTTTTCGGTAGGTCAATTCTGTTCCCATTTTCTTTTCGGTAGGTCAATTCTGTTCCCATTTTCTTTTCGGTAGGTCAATTCTGTTCAATTCCATTTTCTTTTCGGTAGGTCAATTCTGTTCCCATTTTCTTTTCGGTAGGTCAATTCTGTTCCCATTTTCTTTTCGGTAGGTCTATTCTTTTCCATTTTCTTTTCGGTAGCTCAATTCTGTTCCCATTTTCTTTTCGGTAGGTCAATTCTGTTCCCATTTTCTTTTCGGTAGGTCCCATTTTCTTTTCGGTAGGTCAATTCTGTTCCCATTTTCTTTTCGGTAGGTCAATTCTGTTCCCATTTTCTTTTCGGTAGGTCAATTCTGTTCTTTTCCAATTCTGTTCCCATTTTCTTTTCGGTAGGTCAATTCTGTTCCCATTTTCTTTTCGGTAGGTCAATTCTGTTCCCATTTTCTTTTCGGTAGGTCAATTCTGTTCCCATTTTCTTTTCGGTAGGTCAATTCTGTTCCCATTTTCTTTTCGGTAGGTCAATTCTGTTCCCATTTTCTTTTCGGTAGGTCAATTCTGTTCCCATTTTCTTTTCGGTAGGTCAATTCTGTTTCCATTTTCTTTTCGGTAGGTCAATTCTGTTCCCATTTTCTTTTCGGTAGGTCAATTCTGTTCCCATTTTCTTTTCGGTAGCTCAATTCTGTTCCCATTTTCTTTTGGGTAGGTCAATTCTGTTCCCATTTTCTTTTCGGTAGGTCAATTCTGTTTCCATTTTCTTTTCGGTAGGTCAATTCTGTTCCCATTTTCTTTTCGGTAGGTCAATTCTGTTCCCATTTTCTTTTCGGTAGGTCTAATTCTTTTCGGTAGGTCCCATTTTCTTTTCGGTAGGTCAATTCTGTTCCCATTTTCTTTTCGGTAGGTCAATTCTGTTCCCATTTTCTTTTCGGTAGGTCAATTATGTTCCCATTTTCTTTTCGGTAGGTCAAATTCTGTTCCCATTTTCTTTTCGGTAGGTCAATTCTGTTCCCATTTTCTTTTCGGTAGGTCAATTCTGTTCCCATTTTCTTTTCGGTAGGTCAATTCTGTTCCCATTTTCTTTTCGGTAGGTCAATTCTGTTCCCATTTTCTTTTCGGTAGGTCAATTCTGTTCCCATTTTCTTTTCGGTAGGTCAATTCTGTTCCCATTTTCTTTTCGGTAGGTCAATTCTGTTCCCATTTTCTTTTCGGTAGGTCAATTCTGTTCCCATTTTCTTTTCGGTAGGTCAATTCTGTTCCCATTTTCTTTTCGGTAGGTCAATTCTGTTTCCATTTTCTTTTCGGTAGGTCAATTCTGTTCCCATTTTCTTTTCGGTAGGTCAATTCTGTTCCCATTTTCTTTTCGGTAGCTCAATTCTGTTCCCATTTTCTTTTCGGGTAGGTCAATTCTGTTCCCATTTTCTTTTCGGTAGGTCAATTCTGTTTCCATTTTCTTTTCGGTAGGTCAATTCTGTTCCCATTTTCTTTTCGGTAGGTCAATTCTGTTCCCATTTTCTTTTCGGTAGGTCAATTCTGTACCCATTTTCTTTTCGGTAGGTCAATTCTGTTCCCATTTTCTTTTCGGTAGGTCAATTCTGTTCCCATTTTCTTTTCGGTAGGTCAATTCTGTTCCCATTTTCTTTTCGGTAGGTCAATTCTGTTCCCATTTTCTTTTCGGTAGGTCAATTCTGTTCCCATTTTCTTTTCGGTAGCTCAATTCTGTTCCCATTTTCTTTTCGGTAGGTCAATTCTGTTCCCATTTTCTTTTCGGTAGCTCAATTCTGTTCCCATTTTCTTTTCGGTAGGTCAATTCTGTTCCCATTTTCTTTTCGGTAGGTCAATTCTGTTCCCATTTTCTTTTCGGTAAGTCAATTATGTTCCCATTTTCTTTTCGGTAGGTCAATTCTGTTTCCATTTTCTTTTCGGTAGGTCAATTCTGTTCCCATTTTCTTTTCGGTAGGTCAATTCTGTTCCCATTTTCTTTTCGGTAGGTCAATTCTGTTCCCATTTTCTTTTCGGTAGGTCAATTCTGTTTCCATTTTCTTTTCGGTAGGTCAATTCTGTTCCCATTTTCTTTTCGGTAGGTCAATTCTGTTCCCATTTTCTTTTCGGTAGGTCAATTCTGTTCCCATTTTCTTTTCGGTAGGTCAATTCTGTTCCCAAGGTCAATTCTGTTCCCATTTTCTTTTCGGTAGGTCAATTCTGTTCCCATTTTCTTTTCGGTAGGTCAATTTCTGTTCCCATTTTCTTTTCGGTAGGTCAATCCCATCTTTTCGGTAGGTCAATTCTGTTCCCATTTTCTTTTCGGTAGGTCAATTCTGGTTCCCATTTTCTTTTCGGTAGGTCAATTCTGTTCCCATTTTCTTTTCGGTAGGTCCCATTTTCTTTTCGGTAGGTCAATTCTGTTCCCATTTTCTTTTCGGTAGGTTCTGTTCCCATTTTCTTTTCGGTAGGTCAATTCCCCTTTTCGGTATTTTCTTTTCGGTAGGGTAGGTCAATTCTGTTCCCATTTTCTTTTCGGTAGGTCAATTCTGTTCCCATTTTCTTTTCGGTAGGTCAATTATGTTCCCATTTTCTTTTCGGTAGGTAAATTCTGTTCCCATTTTCTTTTCGGTAGGTCAATTCTGTTCCCATTTTCTTTTCGGTAGCTCAATTCTGTTCCCATTTTTCGGTAGGTCAATTCTGTTCCCATTTTCTTTTCGGTAGGTCAATTCTGTTCCCATTTTCTTTTCGGTAAGTCAATTATGTTCCCATTTTCTTTTCGGTAGGTCAATTCTGTTCCCATTTTCTTTTCGGTAGGTCAATTCTGTTCCCATTTTCTTTTCGGTAGGTCAATTCTGTTCCCATTTTCTTTTCGGTAGGTCAATTCTGTTCCCATTTTCTTTTCGGTAGGTCAATTCTGTTCCCATTTTCTTTTCGGTAGCTCAATTCTGTTCCCATTTTCTTTTCGGTAGCTCAATTCTGTTCCCATTTTCTTTTCGGTAGGTCAATTCTGTTCCCATTTTCTTTTCGGTAGCTCAATTCTGTTCCCATTTTCTTTTCGGTAGGTCAATTCTGTTCCCATTTTCTTTTCGGTAGGTCAATTCTGTTCCCATTTTCTTTTCGGTAGGTCAATTCTGTTCCCATTTTCTTTTCGGTAGGTCAATTCTGTTCCCATTTTCTTTTCGGTAGGTCAATTCTGTTTCCATTTTCTTTTCGGTAGGTCAATTCTGTTCCCATTTTCTTTTCGGTAGGTCAATTATGTTCCCATTTTCTTTTCGGTAGGTAAATTCTGTTCCCATTTTCTTTTCGGTAGGTCAATTCTGTTCCCATTTTCTTTTCGGTAGCTCAATTCTGTTCCCATTATCTTTTCGGTAGGTCAATTCTGTTCCCATTTTCTTTTCGGTAGGTCAATTCTGTTCCCATTTTCTTTTCGGTAGGTCAATTCTGTTCCCATTTTCTTTTCGGTAGTTCAATTCTGTACCCATTTTCTTTTCGGTAGGTCAATTATGTTCCCATTTTCTTTTCGGTAGGTCAATTCTGTTCCCATTTTCTTTTCGGTAAGTCAATTATGTTCCCATTTTCTTTTCGGTAGCTCAATTCTGTTCCCATTTTCTTTTCGGTAGGTCAATTCTGTTCCCATTTTCTTTTCGGTAGGTCAATTCTGTTCCCATTTTCTTTTCGGTAGGTCAATTCTGTTTCCATTTTCTTTTCGGTAGGTCAATTCTGTTCCCATTTTCTTTTCGGTAGGTCAATTCTGTTCCCATTTTCTTTTCGGTAGGTCAATTCTGTTTCCATTTTCTTTTCGGTAGGTCAATTCTGTTCCCATTTTCTTTTCGGTAGCTCAATTCTGTTCCCATTTTCTTTTCGGTAGGTCAATTCTGTTCCCATTTTCTTTTCGGTAGCTCAATTCTGTTCCCATTTTCTTTTCGGTAGGTCAATTCTGTTCCCATTTTCTTTTCGGTAGGTCAATTCTGTTTCCATTTTCTTTTCGGTAGGTCAATTCTGTTCCCATTTTCTTTTCGGTAGCTCAATTCTGTTCCCATTTTCTTTTCGGTAGGTCAATTCTGTTCCCATTTTCTTTTCGGTAGGTCAATTCTGTTCCCATTTTCTTTTCGGTAGGTCAATTCTGTTCCCATTTTCTTTTCGGTAGGTCAATTCTGTTCCCATTTTCTTTTCGGTAGGTCAATTCTGTTCCCATTTTCTTTTCGGTAGGTCAATTATGTTCCCATTTTCTTTTCGGTAGCTCAATTCTGTTCCCATTTTCTTTTCGGTAGGTCAATTCTGTTCCCATTTTCTTTTCGGTAGGTCAATTCTGTTCCCATTTTCTTTTCGGTAGGTCAATTATGTTCCCATTTTCTTTTCGGTAGGTAAATTCTGTTCCCATTTTCTTTTCGGTAGGTCAATTCTGTTCCCATTTTCTTTTCGGTAGCTCAATTCTGTTCCCATTATCTTTTCGGTAGGTCAATTCTGTTCCCATTTTCTTTTCGGTAGGTCAATTATGTTCCCATTTTCTTTTCGGTAGGTCAATTCTGTTCCCATTTTCTTTTCGGTAAGTCAATTATGTTCCCATTTTCTTTTCGGTAGCTCAATTCTGTTCCCATTTTCTTTTCGGTAGGTCAATTCTGTTCCCATTTTCTTTTCGGTAGGTCAATTCTGTACCCATAAACAGCATAGCACCATGCACCAATTAAACCTGCTTGATTCAACCAATCTTTTCACTGTTCATCGTTCTAGATATTGTTGTCTAGCGCGCCCATTGCGCATTGTTCTTTCTTATAAGATTTCTTCAACTCATACCGCATGTGCTGCTAGATGTATTGACACTTGGAATAAACTATCCCCTGAATTAGTTCTCTCCCCACAAATAACCTTCCGTGCATGGTTATCAAATCTCCCTCCTAATCTCATCATTAAAGTTTCTCTAATTCGTCCCTGAACCCCTTCCTTTGAAAACTGCCACCGAGCCCAATCCGAAATCGCGTATAAGCGACGGAAATCCATCTCCCCTCTTCCCTCTTTTATTAATGTGATTATGAACATTATTTGATGGAATAAATAAATAAATAAATAAAAATCGATTGGTAAGTCGAATGGGTAACTTTTGAAACCACTTTTTGGTAAGTATCCCTGAACCCTAGCTACAAATATGCGCCGATTTCAGGATCGTTTACTTCGCTACTGGTGCTTCCCTTGTAAGGCGGAGTTCATTTTTCAAAACGTTCGCACGCCGTAACCACCGCACGTTTTGAAAAATGTAACACCGCCTAAGAATTTTGAGAGACAATTGATCAAAAGTGATAAGATTTTTCATCATTAGCTATCTTCTGTAGCCATAACTGAAACACTCAATGTTTATTTGCTTCATAAATATAACCTATCATAAAGGTACCACAAACTAGTCTTCAGATATTAAAGAAGGGGAACCCGGAGATTTGGGGTGCACTATTTATATGAAGAACGTGGGAGATAGGAAGTGACCCTATGTTCTCTATTCGAATTGATAGTTTCAGAGAGATGCGTGTGTAGCTAGGTGGTTACATGCCAGTGTTTGTACCCGTGCCACGCATGTTCGATTCCCGTTTGCAATTTTCTATATTTTTTTTCAAAAACTCGCGCCTTTCCCTGGACATGAACGAACTTTAATCCCGAGCTTACGGTATTCCGGGTCAAATAAAATTTTAGAGAAAATTGTTTTTGTATTCAGGGAGATGTGATCTATAGTTCTGCCTGGCCAGTTTAGTCACCAAAAAACTCGAGGGTCTTTAGGGATGGGTTGAATGAAAAAAAAATCAGTTCGCGATTCTCGAAGGATACAGAAGCACAATACCGTACACCCCTACTGATAACAATGGTACAACTTTTGTTGCCATAAACCATCTCCTAAAAGATGTATGATCCGTTGGCGAAAGACACTAGGTCTCACAAGGGAAATATCTCAGCTCGCGGAAAGCAAACAGGATGAAAATTTGCATAGACATAGCCGAACGTGTTACAAAATCATTGGAGAAGTCCAAAAATTCTGGCGTGCAATAGCCAAGCCAGAAAATGGATTCAACGTTTGGTCACATTTGCAGAAACTTGGCCTGTAAACGATTTTTCGATGCATCTTTTGTTCCCTGACAAAGAGTGAAGATAACAAGTAGAGCGGTGGTATAGTGGCCAGTATCTTGTGTATCTTAGCGAAAAATCGTTTACAAGCAGAATTTCATCAAATGTGTCCAAACTTTGGACCCATTTTCTGGCTTGGCTATTGTACGCCAGAATTTTTGGACTTCACCAATGATCTTATAACACGTTCAGCTATGTCTATACAAATTTTCATCCTCTTTGCCTTCCGCGAGCTGAGGTCTTAGTTCTTAGATCTTACACTGCTAAAACCACCCAATCGACTTTATTTTTTGTTATACATGAGAGAGAGAGAGAGTTATAAAAACAAGCAATCAATATGAAATTATCAACATCACTGATCGAAAACGATGGATAAAAACGACAAGCCAGGGGCCTCATCCGTGAACAGAGTCTTCATCTCGGTTTTCATCCAGTTGTAGTAGATTGCATCAGAGGAGATAGTCAGATCATCCTTATGTACTTTCACTTGATCCGCAATTCCTCCTCCCTAATCATCGTATTCCTTCTCTCCCCTGCACCCTCCTCTACCTCCGACAAGATCCCGCTGTTCGTGTGCAGCAAATGCTCTGCCACTTTCCTCCGTCATTGGAATCTTGAACGTCACTGATGGCTCGTTAAAAAATAGTGGAAAATCGAAATCGGCGACTTTTCACCCATTAAAAAGTACCCGGAAAGTCAAAAATGGATACACGAAATTTGAATTCGCGCGCGCGCAAAGAGGTGCGGAATTCAAATTCCGACTTTCAGACAGCGAATTTCCGCGGATTGCATTTTTAGCGAGCATTAAGTTGAATTTCCATTTTTACTGCTAAAAATCGATAACGCAAAGTCGGAATTTGAATTCCCGCACCACTTTGCGCGCGTGCGAATTCAAATTTCGTGTTCCCATTTTCGACTTTCCAGGTACTTTTTCAACGGGTGAAAAGTCGCCGATTTCTGTTTTCCACTATTTTTTAACGAGCCATGAGACAGAGGAGAGCACACGATCATATCAGCAGCACAAGATTATTATTTCATCTCTCGCTTCCGTATTTGCTGTCGCACCTATCAAATAAATAAATAAGTGTGTATCCGAGGAAGAAGTACACTATCTTCCATAACATTCATCCTTGTTTGCTTTCTGTTCCATTTGCTATCGAATATTACATTTTCTTGAAGGCACACACGTGCCAATTAAGCTCTCCGCTCTGGCAGCGCTCTCTCATGGACAAAGAAAGTGAGAGAGCATTACCAGAGCGGAGTTTGATTGGGGTTTGTACTTAATCAACGGAATATGCTACATTTTCACTGTTTTGTTCTAATATAAATAAATATATTGTATTTGCAGATTAATGTACCTGCGACGCCAATATCAGGAGATCATTGATCTGTCAAATCGATATGATGATCTAAATAACGCCCTCGGTCTCCTCCATCATGCATGTAAGCCTTCATTTTGCCAGCCATTAATTTTGAATTGTTTTACTTTTTAAAGGTAGAGTAACCTCAATCAATGGTCTCTTCCACGCGCAATGCTCTCTCGTTGTTAGAGAACAGAGAAATAGTGTGCGCAATGAAGAGACCATTGAGTGAGGTTACTCACCCTTTATGAATCCCTTTAAGAGTAAGAGTTTAAGAGTTTAAGACATGCAGAAAATGGATGAAAAAATTGAAATGTCTGAAAACTTACTTGAAAGGACTAATTTTGCGATTTTTTCTATCTTGAACGAGGATACGAATTGATATCATAACTATTGGGAAACAGAAACCCAGTCAATATAGATTTCAGCAAAATTTGGTTCTTGCAACGAACAAAAAATCCCGCAGTTCAAATTCCCATATCTTCGCTTAACATTTAGATAAAACTTCTGTATTGAAAATCTTCTTACCCATCCCTTATGTATTGTCCTCTTAAACATAATTATTATTATTAAATATTATTATTTTTTAATACAGCCACCAATGCTCGCTGAAGAATAAACCCTAACGCAGTGCACTACTATAATAGTTGTGAACTACCGCAGAAAGTGGAGGTGTATCATTTCAGTTATCATTCTTTTTATATTGAGCAGCGGCTCATTTGGAGTAATTTACTTGACTGATGACTTGGAGAAGTTCATTTATCAGGTATTGCATACTTGAAATATTATACGAAAAAGATTCAGAAAAAAATGTGTAAAAAATCTATACAGGCTTTTTATGTGTTCTAATGGACTCATCAAATTGTTCTATTGAACACCCTCATGTGTTCCAATTTACACCTTTTTCCAATTTACTCCCCAAAAGGTGTTAATTAGAACACATTGGGGACTAAATTTTTACCCGGAACACCTATGGGTATTCATATTAACACTTCATTTTTCTGAGTGCAATGACCCATTGCAGGTATCGGGTTTTACCTGGACTATCAGGATAATTTACTTGACGTCTTTGCTCGTGTTTTTCGTAGTGAGTATATGCGGTGCATCTCTCTACGTTTACCGGGAATTCTTAAGAAACAGAATTCTGGTAACATTTTAGATCGTTATATGGTATTTTTACCGCATAATAAAATAATATTTATACGTATTCATGAATAAATAAGGAAACGTGTATGATAAAAAATAATTGCCATGAATCGATAATGAGGAAAATAATTTAAACGAGAATGAAATGGTCAAGTGTTAAAGAGTAAGGGATGAATCCTTGGAATAATAGAAACGAAGCATAATATGTTAGTGGAACTATATTTGGTTACCAAGCTGTGCTACTCTGGTATTTCAAAACTTAAAGTCTACTTAAAATACGTCCTTGAAGTTTACTTTAAGTAAACTTCAAGTGAGTGACGTCACATTTTCACTTTAAGTAGACTTGCATCTCACCCTAAGTAGACTTACGTAGTGACGTCACACTTTAAGTAGACTTACAAGTTTACTTAAAGTGAGAGTGCAAGTAGACTTTAAGTTTTGAAATACCAGAGTAAAAGTCCATTTTGCTCATTCATTGCCTGAGCGCAAAGAGAAAACACTGTAACACGACTGTACACCTACAGAAAAATCCCTTGTCTATAAGGGAATTATTCCCTAGAAAAGTCTCTCTACGGAATTCTTCCCTTATAGGTAAGGGAATTCGTCCCCTATGAGGGAACAATTCCCTTATCCATGAGGGAAGAATTCCGTAGAGAGACGTTACCAGGGAATTTTTTCTCTCTGTATAGATGAGACCTTACGAGATGACCGTACAGTCATATAAAATAAAACAATTTCAGACTCTTCGAAGAATATACAGTCATTTGGCCTCATTTGCACCAGCAGCCTAAATGGGATGATGTGCACTATTTGACTTTCTTGTTGTTCTTTTATGCTCCTCGTTGCTATTGTAATTTTACTGAAAAAGCAATATGTCGAGAAAAAACACGAGTATTTATGTAGTAGAGCGAATTCAGATTTTGAAGCAATTCCCATTTTAAATTTCGTTTTTCTAAACCCTTTTTAGCACAGCCCTGATATGCATCCTGTTTTGTTGTTATCAATGACAACATATCGTCACGTTACCCTTCATCTATGAAAAATATAAATAATAAAGGGAAATAGTTGATCTGTATTATAGTTATAACGAGACGGAACTCTAAAGAATAGCTTACACAGGAGTATGCTCGACAAAAATTGAATTGTTCCTGCAACAACGACAAAACAGAAAAATTCTTTGTAGTCAATCTTCTGACATCTTTGCAGAATGCTTTGAAAAAATGCTATCATATAAGATATAACTTGATTCTATGATTTTTTTCTATCAAGTCCGCAGATTACAATAACTATCATTATAAAGAAAAAACAAAAATGGAGGTATGTCGATTCTTTCAAACGTGATTTCTGCCAAACGTCGTTTCAGTCAAAAGAGATGTGATGAGGAGCAGGCAGTACCTGTGTAAATCATTCTTATTTTCTCTATCACTCTCCCATCCCCAAAATGTCGCGTACTAAATAGTGTTAAATAATATGTTTATTTTATGTTAAATAATTAAGGAAGAAAGAGAGAAACTGACGGAGCTGATAGGGGTTGAGTCCCGGCTGAGCAAACGGAAATTTACTCCTGTAATAGTTTTTTACTACGCAAATTTTACATCATTTTGAGAACAAAAATTCAAAAAAAACGTTGAAAACTGGTTTCTCTTGACCACATAGCGCTAAAATTACCAAACTGTACCCCCCGTGTGGAATTTTATGGCGCTCACGTCTGTCCAATTCATTTTTTCATTTAAAATGTCATAATTTTCAAAAGTTGAATTTCTCTAAAAAGCAAAAGTGTATTACATAATAAACACAGATGGAACGTCGCCTCTTGCTTCCTGACTACACTGAAAGTTGTATTTATCGAAAGCCGCCGACGCAAATTGTCTGAATTTTTCCAAGTGATATGGACAATGAAGGCATCCGGCACGATCTGTGTAGGCTTCATAACACACTTTTGGCGCTGAGAGAAATTCCATTTTTTTAAGTTATGAAAATTTTTGATGAAAGATGAATTGGACAGACGTGATCATCCTAAAATTCTGCATAGTTTGATAATTTTAGCACCATCGGAGAAGAGTCGTGATTTACATGCGACGGCGTCTGGCCTCAAATGTGGCTCAATGCGCAAGAATAATAAGCATGTCCATCGTCATCAGCACCCTTGAGAACCCCGATTTCCAAAATTTGATTTTTTTTAATTTGCCTGTCCCCACTGGCTATGGTCTATTCTCTCGCAAGCGCACTAAAATCGGTCAATTCACGAAAGATATGGTCAACAATAAGAATGATAAATTATTGCAGTGTCTGGTCATTTAATGAGAGATGATCAGCAAGATATAAAAAGATAAATTTAGAACGCGCGTCATAAGAGAGGAGAGAAGGGAGAGTAGCGATAGAGAGAGAAGAGAGAAAGAGGGAGCGATAGAGTGAGTATGCAACCAAGCAGAATTGATTTTATTTGTTGTGATGATGATAAGATGAAAGCAAAGCAAATAACAAAACAAATGTTCACATTGCCAGTATAAAATATTCTTGCGTAATTTCATTGCTACTGCACCCAGAAATATCCTATCGCTCAACCCCCTTCCCTCCTCGTGCTATCTCTGATCTACGTTCTATCTCGCTTGGACTCTCTCTCTCTAAATGTAGAAATTTATTGTGGATATGGGTGGCTACTCTCGTACCAAAAAAGTGAATTGTATACGGTCAGTTAAGGAACTCGTTATGGAAAATTGGGGGAATTCGTTATGGAAAATTTTTATAAAAAGAGAACAGTTGAACGCGCGTCACAAGAGAAGAGGACGTCACACTTTCCCTTACTTCAGGTTTTCAAAGATTGTCATTGCATTGTAACATACTATAATCTCAATGATTCTCTTAAAGATAATCTATTCTTCGGCTATAATGCTTATTGTTAGCTTGAGGACGCTACACTTCGTAGCAAAAAACTGAAAATTTAGGAAAAGGAGATATTCTTCTTCCAGCATGTTCGTTCTAATGACTGGTTTGTGAAAACAAAAAAAGTTAATGCGTTCCTATGGTTCATCCTCTTGAAAATTTCCTAATGATTTGAAGTCATTTTCGCACCACCCACAACCTCTTGGTTCACATACTCTCTCGCCGGAAAGTAAAAGCACCTCCGCACCGTACCGCGCGTTGCAATGGAATGGAATGAAAAGGAACGGGCGGGAGAATGAGTGAAACGAGAGGGTTGGTCAACCCATTCCTTTTCATTACACTCCATTCCATTCTGCACCGCACGGTCTCTAGCGCTGTGCTGAATGAACATTTTTTCATCTTTTGTTATTTATCTTATTTTATAGAACATTTTGACTTTCGTGAGCAATGTCCAAACGTACAACGAATGGCTCAAAATCCTGGACCGAACATCTTTTTGTTATTTGCTTTCCTTTCCGTCTTTTTATCTTCACAACAAACAACATCATTTCTGCTTTCTTGCACACTTTCACTATTTCTCGCTCTCACTCGGTCTCTCTTCTCTCTCATTTCTTTATCTATATATCTCTATCCCTGTCTATCCCTCTCTCTGTGTCTCCCTCTACTCGCATTTTCCTTTCCTCTTTTTCTATCTTGTTGATCATCTCTCACTAAATGTCCAGACACTGCAAAATTTATCATTTCTTTGTTGACAATCTCGTTCGTGAATCGACGATTATAGATGCATTAGATAAACCATTTCGGCGGCTGTCATTTAAAATAAAATTTAAATCATTTGAAGGAATAAAATATTATTTATATTATTTATTCCTGTACATGGTATACCACGTCATTATTATTTATTATTAGTATTCTCAGTGATAAACACATAGAATAATAATATTTTCGCGCTATTGCTAACATCTTCTGATGTTTTCTCTGTTTGTACGTTGATGTACCCAATGACAACGTCATTATCGCTATTTGAAAACATTATTTCCGTGATTCCTATCATATTGTAGCGATAACATACCGTCGAACGCTCTGTTCGTTTCTAGTTTCCTGACAGCAAAGCGTTGATGAGTTTAGCTACGCTCCATTTCACTGTTCTATTAGCACTAGTCAGTTCGTTAAAGGCACAACTCGAACTAATTTGGGACTCTCCACACTCGCTAAACTCTCTCACTTTCTTCGTCTACGAGTGAGCGTTGCCAGAGCGGTGTGATCCAACTTAGCTCGGGTGCGCCTTTAATCTTTGTTTTGCGTCGATAGTCAGTAGAGAATTCATACCTCCCGTATAACTACTGGCAATATCTCTGTTTACATTCGCGTTAATATTCCATTTTCGAGATCTATGGCGTAGTTGCGTACGATATTATCGTTGTTTTGAATACCAGAACAAAGCCTTATTTTGAATTCTCTTGTCTGTTTGGTTTTTCAGTGAAAATTGGCACCATCCAATCATCCATTGTATATATAGTTTATCCGCTGCGGTCTTCTCTCATTTACACTCAATTTTCAGCCGTTTTTTTTTGCAAAATGCAGAATTGAAAAGATTTCAGCCAACTGCACGGTCAAGTCTGAGAGATATGATGCTATTTTGTGATCTATAAGAGTTTGTTGCGTTAACTGATCGAACTCGCCCCACCTTGACCTTGTTGATATTGATTCCTTTGCGTTACCATTTCATAGAGAGAGTGACCTCACTCAAAGGCCTCTTCATCGCGCACACTATTTCTCTGTTCTCTAACAACGAGAGAGCGTAGAGCGTTGAAGAGACCATTGACAAAGGTGTCAGCCCCTTTAAATGAAATATTCATATTCAATACTCGTTCAGCCGAGAATACTCGACGTAGAATCGTACTACTTACAACACTTCATAGACGTCATTACTCAATTAAAACCCATTGACGGTTTTAAAACCCTCTTCATTCTCACTACCATAACAAGTTTGTAAATGAGTAATCCGAGCTAATTTGACGACGTTGCCAAGACTTTCTCATTTTCTCTACAACGAAGAGAATTTTGCCAAAGTGGATGTATTATCGTTGTATGAAGGCTTGAGATGTCACTTTAAAATAAGATTTTGCGTGAAATTAAAGCGATCTTGTTTCCGGAAGAAGTGCAATTAATGATGTTCCCTAAAGAGCAAAATAGAGTATGAATAGACAGGCGCTTCTCTTGTGCACTATTTTAGTTTGCTGTATCATTCACCGAACTTTCAATTCGATCGAAATCGTCAAAACAACGTGGTACACTCATTTACTTTAGTATCAATGCCAAGCTTTTATTGTCGAGCGCGTTTTTTTCTTTTTTTAAAGCAAGGACAAGAAATGAAAAAAAAACAGAAAACATTAGCCCTCGTGTCTTTTTCTTTTTTTTCCCCGATTTTTAACCATTTCGCTCCTTGTTGAACGATATCTTATTTCTCTTGTTCATCCACTAAAAAGTGATAATATGTATTGCGAATGAAAATGATTAAGTGGCATCTCTCGATGGTCTCTTCATTGCGCACACTAATTCTCTGTTCACTAACAACTAGAGCGTAGAGCGTTGAAGTGACCGTTGACAAAGGTTTCGGTCCCTTTAAGGAAGAACGTCGAGCTGATAGAGAGAACCACCCTTCAGGAATGGTGAAGACTATTGAAATCGGTGGATTGCACGACACGCTGCCCGATGACCTGGCTAAAGTTTGTTCAGAAATTTAATATATATATATTTTTTCATCTTTGAGAAATTTTTCTAGTCCTTTAGAAAAGTCTCAAATCAGCGTGAAAACGAGAGGCTAGGCTTTTTATGTATACAATTAATTTTATCATCAATTTCGTGCTTCAAGTTAACAATAAAGGCATATCCGAGTTAATTTCACTCCCATCATTGGCAACACTCTCTCGTAGACAAAGACAGCGAGAGTGTGTCCAGAGTCGATCAAATTACCGTGGGGCATCACTTTAATCAAACAATTAGATGATATATGTTCTCTTCCAGTATGAACAAGCCTTCACCTCCGCTGGAGAGGCTCTCATCCACGCTTTGGAGCTCCTGGACGATCCTGATTTCGACTCGAAGACAGGATGGAAGGTTCTAGATCTTTGCTTTCTCTCTGATCTCTCTGATCTCTGATCTTTGATCTTAAAGGTTGACTGTCAATCAGCTAACGCAGTCGTTCACTACAAAGACCTTCCTGCTGGACGATACTTTGCTGGAAAGGTTTTGGGTTTGGAATTGAAAGAGCAAATAGTATTTTTTACAAATTTTCCAAATGCGCTAAATACTATTTAGAAAAAAACTGTTTCGGCCATATATTCCAAACAATGAACCACTACGATTATTCGAAAACAAATTATTAAAAATTATCCAATAAGAGGTTTATGTTTTCAGTGCAAGCTCAAAGTTTCCGCTAGGGATTTCATTGACGAGCTCTGGAATAATGTGGACAGAGTAGGTCCATATTTATCTACCACCAATCATATAATCAATCAACAATCATGCTGTAGTTTTTGCACCGCATACAATATACGAAGTTCCCCATCACTCATAATTCATGGTAAATTAAGTCCGAGGGCCTGATATCCTCAGTGAACATATAGTATTTATTATTATTATTGTTAGTATTATTTGCAAAACGCTTGAGATGCGATTGAATAACTGCATCATTAATATTATTATGCATTTAAAAACATTTTGATATGTCAGATTTGCAAGAAATTTTTTTAAAAGTAAAATAATTAAAACATATTTAGCATCACGAATGGAACGATGATATAAAACAAGCTAGAAGAGTCCGAAAACTGACGAACAGTTGTGATATTTCACACGTAAGTTTACATTTAAAAAAATTCTTGGCTAGATCAAAAAGATGTGCATTCTCTACGTGTCTTTCTAATCTCTCTTTTCATGCACTCAATTTCTTATGTGAGTTTGAGAAAGAGAGTCAAAGATACCGTATGTTTGGCTTTGATATTAAAAAAAAGGTTTAGGTCATATCCAACGATGTGCTCATCATCAAAAGCAGAGAAATGCTCACTGTTCGAGCTCTGAGAGAGGTACTACGGTGTTTATGTCAGAGTACTGTACCCGAGTACTGTACCGAAGTACTGTACCAGAGTACTGTACCGAAGTACTGTACCAGAGTACTGTACCGAAGTACTGTACCAGAGTACTGTACCCGAGTACTGTACCTGAGCACTGTACCTCATTAATCGTAGATCAATGGCGCTCTAATCATTGTTTGGCGTAGTATCGAACTACCGGACGAGATACCGGAGAGTGATTCGTCAGTGAGGTTAGAATATAGTTATGAAAAGTCATTTATTTTATGGTTCGTAATTATATAACGAATTCTTATTCTACAAAACAATTGCCAATGAATGTATACCTCAAATGTTCTCTTGATCTAATTTGAATCACTCCCCTCTGGCAATGTCCTCTCGTGGACAAAGAAAGCGAGAGAGCGTTACCAGAGCCGATATCATAAATTTTCTTGGAGTGTAGCTTTGACTGATAAATGTTTAAAAAATGTCGATTTTGCGCATACAAATAAAGTGAGAACGCATGCCAGAACAGACTGTGCTAAATTAATTTTTTCAGAGCGCAAATGCACCTCAGCGTAGCTCGCGCAACACCGGACCCTGCAGATCCAGAGGGCTCGTGCTTCTATGATTTGATCCTCTGTTGCGATCTTAAAGGAATGATGATCAAGACTGTTGTTGATCAGGTATGGGCAAAGGCACACCCTGAGGAAAAATTTAAACTCTCCGCTCTGGCAATACTCTCTTTGTCTGCGGATCAGTATTGCCAGAACGGAGAGTAAATTAGCTCGGGTATGCCATTAAAACATGCATTATTTTTTTTATTCTAACGCAATTCTGCAAGATGACCGGCGCCATTTTCCTTGTTTGTGCACGAAAATCTAATGTGGAAATTACTTGTAAAACAGTTTTGTACTCGAAAATATTCAAGTTTGTTTTTTTTGCACATATATATTTTGACATTTATTTTTTTTAACTTTGAAATTTTTAAATTCTTTATAGGTGTTCGGGCGCGCGGCACTCAAGGACATGGAGAATATTATTCGATACACTTCTGAAGTGCTTCGACCCAAGCTGCATCCGAAAGATTGATATTCTTAAGGCATCCCAGGCTTATTTGTTCTCCGTTCTGGTAATACTCTCTCGTATACTCAATACAGCGAGAGGGCATTGTCAGACTGGAAAGCTTCAAATTAGTATTTTTTCAATCGTATCTACATTTTGTGAATTACTGTCAAGTAGATAATATTTATTGATGTTCCTATTGTTACTATTATTAGTATTTTTTCTTGCAATTTTATACGATTCATCTCGAATATTCATCCTATTGATTTCGCGACCATGTAAGCAGTTCCAAAGACTAAAATGATACAAATTATTTTGAAATAGTCTTTTCATTTAAAACTTTAGAGAAAACTAAAAAGCAGGAATCATTATTGTAGAAAATCAGCTTTATTAGACATTCGTGCGTTATCATCCGAAATGTCTCTTCTCAGAAGATTCCGGTACACGCTCCAGATCACTGAGAACGGATTTAGGACTGTCCATGGTTGACTGTGCTGACTTCTTCCATCGTTTCATCTCCATTTTCGAAATGATATTGACCGCATAAAATACACTTGTTTATTTGGTACGAGAGTAGCCAACCACTACCACAATGAATTTCTATGTTTAGAGAGTGAGCACGGGTGAGAGAGTAGGTAGATCAGAGAGAGAGAGCGAGGAGGGAAAGGAGGAAAGAGTGGGGAGTTAATCGATAGTTCTCCCTGTGTTTAGCCGCAGTAGCAATGCAATTATGCAAGTACATTATATACGGTCAATAACACCAAATATTATCGACAGGTCATGCCTGCATCAAATTTCCACATATGGATCTTGAAACTATTCATCTAGTTTGGCAGAAGTGAAGGATAGAGCTGCGCGTAAACAAACGATTGCAACGTATTGTTACGTTCTTGTAGAAGCCAATAAACCTCATTGAACCCACACTAACACAAACTAAGACTGTAAGGATATGAACATAACAATATCCATTTATCCTAATGAAATACGAATATTTCAAAGCACTGCTTTCAAATATACGAGACGTTCTAAAATCAACTTTATCAAGACAGGAATGCTGAAATACATGTTCATAGAGATGGGTAAAGTTTAGGCCGAAGTGTCTCTTTGGCGTGTCTGCGAATATTCTCGATGTCTTTGAGTGTTGCTCGTCCCAAAACCTGTAAATGATATTTTTTAATATTAAATATTTTTATACAGTATGAGGAGGTCGATTTTGATTTTAAAAAAAAGATTCAAATGATTTCAAAGCAAGTATTTGAAATAGAACGGTGAGACAAGTCTAGTCGCGAAATTTTCCCAGTGTTTCTAGAAAGTTTTGCTGCCTCTATCAAATTCATCCAATCATTTTAGTAGAATACCATGAACCAAAAATGAATAATGTTTAAAAACTGACCTGATTAACCGCAGTTTTGAACATCATTCCTTTAAGATCAGTGCAGATTATGTAATCATAAATGCAAGAATGCTCGGGATCTTCGGGGTCCGGAGTGCAACGGCCTACACTGAGGTGAAGGAAAGCTCTGTAAATTACTTGGTTTTCCAAGGAACATAATTTCGAATCTCTCAGAAAATGTAGATGATTATAAATTTAATTTTTTATGTTTTATATTTTCAAATGAAGCACACCTCGTAAGGTGATCTCTTCGCCTGCAGGCCAATGAAGAGAGAGATTACAGAAAACAAAGTTCAGAGAATCAATATGTGCGTATTTTTGTTGTTAGCCATTATGTGAAACTGGTACCTGACAGACGCTCTGCTTTCCGGAATCTCATCGGGCAGTACAATGCTACGAGTAGCGAGGAACGTAGTACCGTTGATCTTATAAGTGCGAATTAGTATTACATAAAAATTTGTCGCGTTGCCACTTGTTTTTGACACATGAAGCCCACAAAGGTGTTGTCATTGATTTTTTTCTTTCGAAGACAATGAAACCAAGAGAGAAAAATATAAAATATATGTCCGTTTATGTAAAATTTCGTGATATTGGGAAAGTTGAGAAAATTTTCAAACAAAAAAGAGATTTTGCCAAGAATCGTACCTCTCGAAGAATTCGAGCGGCGACGATTTCTCTACTTTTTATGATCAACACGTCGTTGCTTGTGTACTGAAAAGAAAAAGAAATGAGATTTAAAAAAAATCACAATTAGATTACAAATTTAGCTAAAAACATTTGGGAAATTCTATGATACTAATATTTATAAAACTAATACTAACACAAAATTGAGATGGTATAAGAAAATTCTCATCCAACTCTTTTTGAATGTAATCAGGCTCGATTAGCTCTTAATCACCTAATCAAAACCATAGTTTCTCATTACACTCAACTCGAGTTGCAACGACATGCGTGCAAGCAACGAGTATCAACATTTGTTCGTAAATTTGGCTAATTAATCATCCAGCTTCTCGTTTCATTCGTTTGTATTCATCTTATTCTGCTACGTGCTTTCTCGAAACCGCATATTAACAATAATTATTTTTATTAAATATGCAGTGTATTGGGACGTGTCAAGAGCGAAATGAGAGAAAAATATGACCAACGTGTATGTAATCCACATGTCCTGACAGTCTTCGGACGCTCTTCGCTTCTCGCACGTTATCGTTCCACTGATAGTGCTGAAAAGTTCAATCAAATCAAACCACACCAAATCATTTATTTACACTAGCTTGAATGAGAACCGTTGAATAATAACCGACTAGATTATAAACATTTGCATAGTAGAAACAAGCTCTAATGAATAGACAAAGTATGCAAATGGTTATCATTCAGTCGGTTATTATTGATCGATTCTCATTCGACCTAGTTCAAATTTATTTCTGTATAAGACAGATATTGTGTTGGATTGTTCTCATCACGTTGAACAATGGATGTCAACAACGATGAAACTAATCAACATAAGAACATGTTTTATTTCCCTCTATTGCATTGTTAAATAAAGTATTTATCATTATTTCCATTCTTCATGTTTTCATATGATTCTCCCTGCACATTGCATTATTTTTTTGACTGATAAAAATTGTATCACTCATGATTGTAATATTCCTCAAAAGCACATCACAAATTTGATGCTCTATCTCTCTCGTTGCTAGTCCACGATACGTTGTTACGAAAAGGAAGCACGCCGTTCGTCCACGTCCACTTTGCAGTGTGTAAATTCCGAATGGAATTTTATCGTACAGGGTGATCAAGAATTACGAAGACTCACTTTCTGAGTCTGCTAGCAATTTTGCAGCGCATGGTTCGCGCTCGAGACATTTTATTTTTCAAGTGCAACTATTTATCGTATCAACAATCGTGGTTTGGTTACATTTTATTGGTTTTCAGGGTAGTGGTGAAACATCATCTGATGCGGGGTGCGACTGTTACGCTGCATGAGCAGGGAATGCATCAAATGGACACCGTTCGGGGTACAAGAGATTAGTTTCTGCAACAATAAAACAGTACAACCAACTTGATACCACTGCTGACCATGATGTAACACGCAGGAAACCCACCTTCCTCATCAGGAAGAACACGATAATGGACAAATAGCGGATGAAAGGGAATCCTCAGAGGACCATGAGAAAAATGTTCAGGGAGAACGGGATATCTGTTAGATCAATGTGAAACATCGTCAGACGCTCACTCAGACTCACCCCAAATCACATGAGAAAAACCGTCATTCTATATGAAAACAATAGACGAGCACGGTTCATGACGTGTAAAGAGCTGCTGGCGCGCACGCACATCGGCGAGCGCTTAGTGACAGTCTTCTTTGACGAGTAGCTGTTCACGATTGAGTAGGCCCACGACCGCCAAAATGGTAGTGTACTTGCATTGACTTCCCAGCAAGCCGATCAGCTTGATTCTTGAGCTCAACCGAACCGCTCACCCCGAATAACCTGCCGTGTGCGCAGGCGACAAGACTCCCCTTGTCTTCGTAGATCCACGCGTAAAAATAAACACGAAATGCTTCTTTCAAAAAATCTTTTAGACAAGCTGGAGCAGTGGTCCTAGAGGTACTTGAAAACAATCAATGGTACCACCAGCAGGATTCTACCCCTGCCCAAAAGGCAAGATTGTCCAGAAGTGGTGTAAGGACACGATGCAAGCCTTCGGCAATAACTCAGATTGTCCGTCCTGCTCACTGAACTTGAATCCGCTCAACTACTCAATGTGGGCTGTTGTGGAAGCCATGGGTTGTTCTCATCCCCATAAGAATATGGAGGCGCTCAAGAACGTCCTCGTGGTGCAATGGAATAAATTGGACGTTTCTACGAGCGTGCTGTGATAGGTCCTCGCCCCACTCTTCTAAAGGCCGCCATAAAAGCAAAAGGAGGGCTAATCGAGAAGTAATTGTTGATTGTGAAATGTTATGTTATTGTTGAATAAATATTACCATCTGAACTTGATGGATGTACTACACATGAAATAAGAGCGAAATTAAAAGTCTTCGTAATTCTTGATCACCCTGTATATTCAGTGTAATATTCTCCAATTCAGAGACTTGATAATTTAGACGTTGTTCAGAATTTCGCAACTTACAGAGATCGCAAATTCTAAAAAGGGAATGGGCGTGTCCACTACTCGTGATATGGATGCTCCCGTTTCTCAAATGTAACACTGCATTTGAAGTAGAAGTTAACAGCTCACAACATGTCAGGAGAGATCGTATGATTGAAATGATTGTCTACTTACTGTGTCCAGATTGTCCCAGAACTCTGACGTGAGATCCTTTGCAGAAATGGGCATTTTACACTGAAACAATTGAATTAATCTATTAATGCTTTTTGAAGATGATAAGATGGGAGGATTTTTTCATGCGAATCAGAAAATACTCCTGATAGATGTTTATTTTTTTACTTGTAGAAACATTTGTGAAAATTATTCGTACCTTGGCAGCAAAATACCTCCCAGCAGCCAAATCTTTATAGTGAACAGTCGCATTCTCCGATTGACAATCGAGCTAAAAAAGATTTTTTTTAATTAGAAAAAGAATTTTAATTAAATTTTTTTAAAGAATGAAAGAGTATTTTAATTTTATTTTTAAAAGATTGATACTGGAGTCGAACACACAATATTGCTCTAATAAACTAATTTTAAGGTTATTATTATATTGAACAAAAACAAAATAAAGTTTATCAAAGGGTTGCAAATAAAAAAAGCATGCAAAATGTTAAATGTTAGTAGAACCTTCCAGGATTTCTTGCTGTCAAAGTCGGGTTCATTAAAAATATCGAGAGCATGGGCCATGACGTCGCCGGCCGTCGTGAACGCATCCTCGTACTGGAATAATAGGAAATTCAACAGAATCAAAGATCAAAGATCAAAGATCAAATTTCGAGAATCGTAGATCAACGATCAAACTTTTGTTTTGAAAAAAAATCACGTTCATTATAGAAATTATCAGAAATACCAAATACACAGAAAAATTTTTTTTTTAAATAATAGAAATTAATATTAAACAGAAATACCAGAAACCTGTGCTAGCTCCTCTTTCAATGTTTCCTCCAAGCCGGCGAGGTTTATTGTTTTCACCATATCTCCGCGATTTTCGACTGAGAAGAGTTAATAATTTTTTTTCTAAAGGAAATGAATATAATGGAGATACATCAAAATAGGATATCGATAAACTGTTCAGCAACTATCGCACATTGGCAAACAAACACTAAACATTTGAAGAGCAGACGAGATAGACGAAGAGGTAGAGATAGAGGTAGAGGTAGAGATGCACAGAGATAGAAGTGGAGATGCAGAGATAGAGGTAGATGCAGCAGAGATAGAGGTAGAGGTAGAGGTAGAGGTAGAGGTAGAGGTAGAGGTAGAGGTAGAGGTAGAGATTCACAGAGATAGAGGTAGAGAAAGATAGAGGTAGACGACCAAGAGAATCAAAGAAAGGGTGATCGTTAGGTTTAGAGGGAAGACAACAGAGTAACATAGAGTGGATTAGAGTTGGCTATTCGGGGGTTGCGGCCCGCAATGGCCTTGACTCTTTATTTCTAATGATTGCGGGCCCGCAATGCGGTGTAAAATCATTGCGGGCCCGCAATGGCATTGCGGGCCCGCAATGATTCTGTTCTCTCAAGCAAACGAGAGAGCGAAGGAAAGTGAAGAGAACAAAAGAACGACCGATCACAAAAAGTGGCCAGATAGGAATAAAGTAGTCATTGCGGGCCCGCAATGCTATTGCGGCCCGCAATGATTTAACAAGCATTGCGGGCCCGCAATGCGTGTCCGTTATTGCCAACCCTAGAGTGGATCAATGTGAGAGTGAACTCTGCTTAGCGAGAACTAAACCTATTGATGTAACATGACGAGGGAGGGTGAGTGAATGAGTTCGCAGAGAAAGGAACTAGAGTTAGAGATAGAGTATTTATTTAATTACCGTAAATCCGTAACGATGATTCAACAAGTAAAAAAAACAAATTTTTATTTTAATTTTTAAAAATCTAGAATTTTGCACAGGAAGTAAATAAAAGGGCGTTGGGGATGGAATGAGAAATAGGGAGTAGTGGCAACATACTGATTTATCTCCTCTCAAACAAATAAAACACTTGCATTGTTTTTGGAGATTGAAAGTCAAAAGTCAACTAAAACAAGTTGACGAAGTGATACAAAGTCAAATTAGTAACACTTACAACAGTATTAGTTAAACCAGTTATTTGCAATACGTTTCAAATACAACGTGTGTTACGGCATGTTCGCTAATTGAGTGGTTTGAAGAGAGTTTTCCAATTTTCAGATAAACATAGATAATCAGTAAATATTCTATTTTACTATCTCTCGAACACCACAAGGATGTTTCATCAAGTACATAATTGCTATAAAAAATAATTTAAAAAACAAACAAACATTAAATGGTCAAAATCAATCGATATGAACAAGATGAAATGAACAATAATATGAATAATATAATCGATAAATGATAAATCCAATCGATAGTCCTAAGCACGTTCAAAGTGAAAGGTTAACAATAGGCGAGAGGAAGAGAATTGAGGACAAGGGAGAGACGGGTCTGAAAGGTGGATAGGGACTCTCGTTGTCTGACTGTCTCGTTTGGCCTGTTCTCTCATCGATTCTCTGCTCCTCTGACTCGTCCTGTTCGTCAGTGCGAATGGATGAAAGGATGAACGAGTGGAGAGGGATATCAGGGTAAATGTAGTGATTGAAACAGCAATGACCTGAAACTGATCGATATGTGAAATGTTTCATATTAATTCCAAGACGTCAATCTGAAATATTTCACTGTTCTTATCAACTTTAATATTTGAACGTTTTCTTGAAAGGATAAGAATTATCTCAGAGACCGAAGGATATTACTTGTGAATATGAAGATACCCCCTGTTTGACCACCTCTGCATACTATAAGCATTGTATTGTAAAAAAATCTGATGAAAGAGTTCGCGATTAATGGCGATTATGGTATTCAAGTACAGTTCACTCCCGCTGATAACAATGGTACAGCTTTGAATGCAGTACGCCACCTTCCAACCGATTTATATGAAAGAAACATATAAATTTTCAAGTTTGATAATTTAATAAATACATTCTAGATCTGCGAAAAGACGGTTCTTCACGTGGCAGTCGTTTCCGCAAACGGACATGCATCAGCCACCATCCGCCCTATGAATCAACTTGTCTTGACGGTCGATTCAATGTGCGGATTGAAAAAATAAAAATTAAATAATTTTTTTTCTCAATATTTTAAAAATGTAGTCTGAGTTTATTTGTATATTTTTCCTGTGTACATGCATCACTTCGACTAAAATGGCATAATAAAGCTACTTCTTACTCTTGCGAATTTCAAGAAATTAAATTTTCGATTTTTGAAAATTACACATATCTCACATTCTGTTGCAATTCTCGATGCCTGCGAGATGTTGGCTGTCCAAGGGAATGTGACCACCATGTACATAATCGTCAGGGCAAAATGTACTATGGCATTACTTGCCTTAGTGCGAGGATAGAAGGAGAAAAATCTGAAAATCAAAGACGAAAAAACTTATTCAGAACGATTTGATATTACTGTACAGCGGCGTTTGTAAGAGTGCATGACATGTTGTTCATCAATAAAAAGAAATAAAAGTCCTAGCTATCACGATTGAAAAGTTATTAATTTTTAATTTTTATATTTTATGTAACATATGTGAGCCGGGTTTGAGCCCAAGGGCATTTTCACTAATACTTTCATCGGTCTCCCCCCGGTATGTGTCTATGATGAAAGTATTGAGGCGCAGATCGAAAGTCTTGGCGAATGTCCGTCAAGGGGTCAAAATGCTCGAGTCTTATGTGGTGTTAAAATCTTGGAAAAGTTGATGGAAAAGTGAAAAGTAATGTTAATTTTGTGATTGCAAAAGCAGTTGGAAAAGTAGTAATCCAACACTCATGTAAAGGGATTTGTGTTGTAAAAGTTTGTGAAATTCGAAGGTAAACTACTTCTACAATCACAAAATTAACACTACTTTTCACTTTTCCATCTACTTTTCCAAGATTCTAACACCACATTACCGATCCGGTCTCCTAAAGATATAGAGATCCGTGATATAACATCAATGTTGGCATATTCAGTTTTGTATGGATATCGATTCAGTGAGAAATTATTATTCGAATAACATTTTTTTAAAAAACGCACGAAAGCATCCCATGAAAAGTTGACAAAACGGAAAAAATTGATTGTGAACACAGATCCAGACATATGCATAATCGCATATATGAGGGGATTCCACTGTTGATCCTTGTCTGTTGATGGTGGAGAGTGAAACACGGAGGTTATCTACCATATGTCACGAAAGTGATAGAAAAAATATGGTCTGAACAGTCCTTACTAGGGTGGCGAAAATGATTCATGATTATTCGTCAACTTTAGCGGTCTGGAGTGAGTATTCTCATGAGAGGCATTTTCGAACGCTCTCTCTCTCGGCGAATGAGTTGTAAGAGGAGAGGTCAATGCGAATGAGTAAAAAAAAGCGAGTCGAGTGCGAGTCATACCGCTTTCTCAGCCCTCCTTTCACCAAATTTTCTTGACTCACTTCGACTCGCAAAAAAGCGAATATTCGCAGAGGTACAACCGCCACTTGGAATGAATAATCGCAAGGGGAGCGAGCCACTCATTATAGGCCTCAGAAATGAATAATCATGAGTCATTTTCGCCACCCTAGTCCTTACCTGTGGTCCTTACCTTATGTATAAGTAACAAGACGAAAAACACAGGACCCGCAATCGTGTGTACTAAAATTAACGACTCGAAACATCTCATTGTGAGTCAGAATAAGCTATGCTCTATCTTATTGCTTTGACGCAGTAGCGAAAAGAGAGAATTCGAGTTTTAAAGATGGAGTTTTTCGGGCATTTTCGTGACTAAACCGTGCAAGCCGAAATGAAGATCACATCTCCCGGGAAAAAAATGTTTTCTCTGAAAATTTATATGACCCCTTTGCCGAGTTAAAAGTGCATTGCTGCACCAGGGAAAGGCACGGGGACGAATTTGAATGGTAAATTTAATTAAAATCGAAACTGGGATCGAACTCGAGTGAACTACTGGAAAATTAGTCCACACATCAACGTAGAACAATTAATTTGATTAAGTGCTGCATGGTCTCGAACATATCATATACGGTATTTTTGGCAATCGTGTAACTGTTTATAGCGCAGTAGTGATATATGGGCTGTGATCAGCCGACCATGATTAGCATTTGAAATCATGCTCACCGTCTGGCCGCATTGCCAACTCCACAATCCCATGTTTTCAGCACTGGCCATCGTGAATTATTCATGCCGAGTTCTATCACAAATATCAACACAGAACACAAAGTAGCCCGAATCCTTGGAGTAGAACACGGAAATAAGTAATGATTTGATCGACAACTGAGTTAGGCAAAATTGCTCACCTACTCTGGTATTTCTAAACTGGGAGTCTACATAAATTACGTCACTGACTAGAAGTTTACTGCTAGTTCACTGGGGATAGAACATTTGACGAAATGCATTACTGTATTATGCACCGCTTGCAGTAAACTTATGTCTAACTGGAAGTCGACTTGCAAGCCTACTTCAAGTGGGAATGATAAGTACGCATACTAGTTTTGAAAAGCCAGAGTAGCAGCTTTCTCTGAAAGTAGTACAAATTCTACTGTCTCACCACGTCGCAGTGGCCACAATAACAATAATTATTCGCCGGCATATCTCATAATCTGAAATTGGCATATGTAATACAGTAATCCTATTAGGTTTTGTTCTAGAAAACATCTCTTACTGATATAAAAGAAGGCTGGAATGAGCGAATATCATCATCAGCAGAATGGCCAAGGCATTCAATATCTCCCTCGTTCTCCTTGTTCTTCTTCCGGCACTTGCCGCTCCCCAGCTTTTCCCCGGTAAAAAAGATAAAATAAATATTTTTTTAAATACACCATCTTGGGTCTAGGACTAGGCGGTATCATCGGATCGCTAGTCAATACTACTACTGGAGTTATCGGTTCTGGATTGGGAGCATTATCAGGAGCAGTTGGAGCGATTGCAAGTTCCCTCAATGCCGCGGTCAACGCTGCAACAAGGTTCATTTCAACATGTACTATATGATCTTTATGACCTCTATTCCAGTGTCGTGTCAGGCTTGGTGGGAGCATTCGGAAGTTTATCTCCAGATCTCGCAGCTGCAGTCGGAGGTAAACATTAAAATATCTCCGTTGCATGACTACTATTAATATTATTTTATTATATTATTATTATTACGATTAAACATGCTGTACTTTTCAGATGCAATTAGCGCAATAACAGCTCTAGCGAATACAGTCATCGTAACAGGCAGTCAAGCACTTGGCGCAGCCGGACAATTATTGGCCTCCAAACTGGCTCTCGATCAAGCAATTCTAGCTGCCGTTGGTGGTGCAGCAAGTGAAGCCGCTGACGCTGTTGGCGGTAAAGTTCTACAATACTTATCCATCTATATCTATTCCTATACACTCACAAAAAATCGTTTTTTTTTAGTTAATTCCCTAGCTAAGGACCCCAGTGGAACTATTCCCTGTCACATACGGCAATAATTCCCTTATATGTAAGGGAATTGTTTTTAGGGAAAACAATTCCCTGATATGTAAGGGAAATATTTCCTTATGTGATTGGGAATAATTACACTGGGGTCCTTAGCTAGGGAATTTTCTGTGAGTGCATCTTTGCCATTATATCTACGTGATTTTTCAGCTATCATTCAAGAAATAACCGCTGCTCTGGCCGCTGGAACTATCGGAGTTGGAGATGGCCTAGTTCAAGCAGCTGTAGGCTTGATCCAAGCCAAACTGGACGCTGATCAGGCAATTCTAAATGCAATTGGAGATATCGCTGGCGGACTTACCGATGCCACTACAAGGTTCGTTTTATCAAGAGTTAAGTGAATGATCGATGATACTCAGTTTGTTGGCAAATCTAATAGGAATGATCACTGGATTTGGTGTTGGACTTGCAGTGGGAGCCGCAGGTAATCGAACTACTTCTGTTCGAATTCTTAGTATCATTTCAACTGAGTTAAACAACATTCGTCTTCCCAGGTGCCTTACAAGCCCTTGGGGCTGCAATTGCTAACGGAACTGCCGGAATACCAGTACTTGACGTAGCTGGAGAATTGGCGGCACTCAAACTTCAAACTGATGCAGCAATTTTGAATGCAACGGCAGGGTTGGTTTTACGAGCAGAATTTGCGCGCATGATTTAATGTGTTCAGAGCCCTGGGAGACATTGGAGATTTGGCCGCTGGTTTTACTGCTGGACTCGGAATGGGAGCCGAAGGTAATCGTACACATCAACGTCTCAAATTGTATAGTAATTTGCAATTTAATCATACAACACTTTCTCAGCGGCAATTAACGCAATTGTTGTTGCTCTGAGCACAGTTCTCGGAACCGGCTCAGCAATAGTTGGCGAGATTGCGGGAATCGCAGAAGCCATACTTTCGGCTTATGCGGCAATTCTACTAGCTATTGGAAGTGCGGCAAGTGGAGCAGCTGGAGTTATTGGAGGTCAAGTTCTTTAATGCTTTCATAAGTCAGAATTATTATAATGCTATACATTTCTTCTCAGGCATCATATCAGCATTAACTTCTGCTCTGAGCGGTTCTCTCGGAATAGGAGCAGCAATACTGGCCGGAGTTGTAAGCTTAGCACAAGCTCAACTTGCTACTTTTGCATCAATTCTTGCTGGTCTTGGAGGTGCAGCAAGTGGTGTTGTTGGAGCTGTTGGAGGGTTAGTTTTTTGCTTGTTTTATTGTGGAATAATTTACTATTCTCAGAGCTTTGGGAGGTATAACCGGATTAATCTCCGGTCTCGTTGGTGGAATTGGATCCGGAGTCATAGGTACGTATTGGGAGGCTTAAGTTATCTTCTTCATATATCATAACATATCATCAGGAACCACTACTGGTCTGGCCTTAGCTCTGGCTGGTCTCCTTGGAGAACTTGGAGGAGCTATCGATGGAATTGGCATAACAATCTGAGAATTGACGAATGCCTCCTTCCTTACACAAATCACATTGTGTTAATACTTTTCTTTCGAATATCAAAATCCTCATTCTCTCAATTTCGAAATGATAAAGGCTATTCATTGATTATATATTGCTAAACATAGTGAAGAATGAAGCAAAAAATGAAGTGACTACCGTATAGGGTTGCCGGTTCGAATTCGAATTCGAATTATTCGCACCCCTTTCCCATCTCTCACCCTCTTTCCCCTTTCCCTTCAAAGAATTCGACACACCTGCCAGACGGAACGAATAGTTCGGGACAGACCGAATTATTCGCACTCTCTCACTCTCTCGTATCCTTTCTCGACCCTCCCTCCTCTCCCTCCGCCTCGTCCCCCAATGAGATACGTTTCAAGAGATGGCTAATTCCCCTCGCATCTGAGAGCTTAGCAGTCAACAGCAAAGTTGTAACCATCAAAGAAACCATTCCCTACTCAAAACAGGTAACATTCCGTCTGACAACAGAGATAACCTCACCAGTTCTCCTATTCCTCGTAGTCAACATGCTCCTCATTGGCAACCATCGATACATTTGAAGAACCACGAATGCTCATGCACATCCCTCTCATCTCTGCTGTGCGAATTCCAACTCTGGTATTTCAAAACTTAAAGTCTACTTAAAATACGTTACTGAAAGTCTACTTCAAGTGAGTGACGTCACATTTTCACTTTAAGTAGACTTGCGTCTCACTTTAAGTGGACTTGCGTAGTGACGTCACACTTTAAGTATACTTACGTTTCACTTGAAGTAGACTTACAAGTCTACTTAAAGTGAAAGTATAAGTATACTTCAAGTTTTGAAATACCAGAGAAGCAGTATATAAAAGAGAAATTAGCGCAGACATCTTATCTATCCCATAGCGGAGTAAGAAATGTTCGGACTCATTTTTTCCACCCATTTGTCTCGAGTTATGGCGCACTAAAAAATAGTGGAAAACGGAAAATGGCGACTTTCCGGGGTCTAAAAAAGTACACTGGAAAACCGAAAATGGAAAGTCGAAATTTGAATTCGCGGGCGCGAATAAGGCGCGGGAATTCAAATTCTGACTTTCTAGCTGCGATTTTCTGCGGTTATAAAACTTATATAAAGCCGAAATTTCATTTTTCGACCTTTATGAAGCGTAGGAACTTGAATTCCTACTTAACATCCTTTTTAAACCGCAGAAAACCGCATTTGGATTGCCAGAATTTGAATTCCCGCACCTTTTTTCGCGCCCGCGAATTCAAATTTTCGAGTTTCCAGGTGCTTTTTTAGACCCTGGAAAGTCGCCATTTTCCGTTTTCCACTATTTTTTAGTGCGCCATTAGAATCCTATTGAAGAAAAACAGCGACTTGCACTGCATGAGCATTAGGTTGGCTATTCGGGAGCGATTGCGGGCCCGCAACGATTTCTTTATTCCTACCAGGCGTATTTTTGTGATCGGTCGTTTTTCTCTGTTCTCTTAACTTGGGGAAGCAAACGAGAGTGCGAAGGAAAGTGAAGAGAATAGAGAATAACGACCGATCACAAAAATGAGAAGGGTGGGAATAAAGTAGTCGTTGCGATGTCATGCCATTGTAATGCCATTGCGGGCCCGCAATCGCTCCCGAATGAGCAACTCTAATGAGCATGATGATGGTTCAATGATGTTTCGAGCGATCAATAAGCTGAATCAGCATCAAATAAATAGTATGCACTCACAGAAATTTCCCTTATATTTAAGGGAATAATTCCCTGGCTAAGGTACCCCAAGAGCATTATTCCCAGTTATATAAGGGAATTATTTCCCATACTTGTAAGGGAATTATTGCCTTGCATTTAAGGGATTTGAAATAGATTTAAACAATAAGAAAGGCAAAGTTGATTCACACTGGGTAGGAATCGAACCTACGAGGTATCACTACACAACAGTCTTGCCACTAATCCATGTGGACATGTTTGAACTCTCGTAAAACTTGGTGATAGCTGTAGTTGGACGCGCTCATACATGCATTGGAAATCCCTTATATGTAAGGCAATTTGTTAAGGGAATAATTCCCTAGTAAAAATTGCCTTACATATCAGGGATTGTGTTGTAGATAAGGGAATTATTCCCTAAGGGAATCGCAGTTCCAAAACTTCCCTTAGGGAATTTTCTGTGAGTGTGCGGTATGTACTTTGGCTACCTTTCTGTCACGATTTCTTAACTAATATATTCGCGGGAATCCACCATTATTTGTTGATATTGATCTATATGTTGTTAAGATGAATGCTGCGTGTTCGTGAAATGAAATTCAACAACAATTTACAATGAAATCGCTGTTAGAACTATTTTCACACAGAACTATTTTCACAATTAGTCTATTTTTATAAATTTTTCGAATTTTTAAAACTTTTATTTTCGAAGTTTTTCGTATTTCGAATTTTTGTCGAATTTCTTTTCTCACAGTCTTTTATGACGATGCTTCATAATATTCAATTCATATTTATGCATTGTTACATTTGCCTTACATGCCTACGCCGTAATCTCCACCGTAAAGACGGATACGGGGCGGAGGGGCTTACGGCGTGGGCCAATGTAACGATGCATTAACTACATCAGCGTTGCTGTTCACAATTCAAAAATCCTTGAAATATTGTATATTTACTCGACAAACAAAGTCATTCGATCATACCAATGGGAAAGTTAATGAAATGGAAATGAATTGTCGGGAACAATAGGTGTAAATTAAACGGAGAGTGCCCTCTCTCAAAGGTCTCTTCATTGCGCACACTATTTCTCTGTTCGCTAACTACGAGAGAGCGTAGATTGTTGAAGAGACCCTTGACAAATATTTTAGTCATTGTAAAATATATCATCGAGTAGACACTGTTACGACTATCGACCCTTTTGATTTGCTCACGTCCTTGTGGAACAATTGTGAGAATGACCTAAAACGATCTTATATTAGAACAATATGCTGCATGAATATCGTCTCGCTTCGAACAAAAGTGTCGTCTTTTTACGTTTTGAGCTCTTTCTCTTCATTTTCTTCACTCCCTAAGTTCAAACTACAAAAAAATGACCTTCTGTAAGGAGGCAAAAAGACTATTGTGATAATCGGAGCGATGAGTGGAGATAAATCTGGGATCTGAAATACCAACGATCACATTATTCATTTTTTGCGGTGTTAGAGTTTCGAAAAAAAAACAAATGTTCACAGACACATCCCAATCTAATTTTACGACAATACTCTCTCGCAGACAAAGAAAGCGAGAGAGTGTGGCCAGAGCGGCGAGTTTCAAATTAGCTTGGGGTGGCGCAGTTCTCTACTCACTTTCAATGATAATAGACATGAGAGTATGACGATTGAGATATTTCTATTCCCATGATAGGTTGAATCTCCGCTCTGGTCACACTGTCTCACTTTGATTTTTTGCGAGAAATTTTTGTCCGGGCGTTTCAAATTGGATTTCCCTTCAAAGGTACACCCCCGCCGTAATTTTACTATAGCTCTGGTAACACTCTCTTGCACAGGGTGGAGTGACATTAATCATGGTGACACTGTAAAAACTAATTTTCTTTATTAAAAAATATCAATTATTCACCAGAACATCTTCAACCATCTGTAAATGCAATAAAACAAGCATAACTCAATTCTGCCTCCATTGGTCTTTATCACCTCATTGAGACGGGAGGGGTTCGCGCATCTTCGCGCGCCATACGCAGGTAAGTGGTGTCCATGTTCGACCACACCTTCTCGAAGGCTTTCATCAGGAAATGGAGGCAGTCTCCTTCAAGTTGTGCCAGGTGGAGTAGACCAGGGGGGGGCTGAGATCGGGCGAGAAGGCATCTCTTCGAATGAAGTCGAGGAACTGTTCCTTTCTCCACTTGACCTTTGCAGTAAACAACATGGGGGTATTTAGTAAGCACTCGGTGACTCCGGGGGTTGTCAATGGATTGCACGGTGAACAGCTTCTCATCGAAGTACATGATCACGAGGTGCTGTCGGGGGTGAGTACGTACGAGGAGGACTCGACACACATCTTGAAGCCCCGAGGCAGTTTCCTTATCGAGTGGTGCCACGGCGGTTCATTGGAGGGAAATCCCTACATTTAACTTTGTCTTGAAGCCTCCCGTACTACGAAAAATCGGCAAAGTTGATTTGCACCGGGCGGGGGTCGAACCAACGAGGTTCGGATCGCTACACAAAAATACTATCCACTAAGCCATCTCGGTATCTCACTATCTCACAAAACTCTATGATAGCTCTAGTCAGAAGCGTTCCTATGGCGAGCAGCCGCAGCGCGTTGCCGCAATGCGCCCAATCATATCGTATATCTCATTTAAATTTTCGTGGAAAGACTTTTTTGACCAATTTTGCAATAGGTTAGAAAAATCCAGAATCGCTCTTAATTACTGTTATTGAACCGCCGTGGGTGCGGATTTCGGCCGATTCTTTTTTTCTCAGCCACGACGCTATGTCGATCACGCTCATGCCGCGCCATCACATGGCAACGATTTACTGTTGAAGTCGTATTTAGACCCGAAAAAAACCAAAATGAACCCATGAAATAGATATAAACACATGGATTCATCGTAACGGCGCAAACGCATTTTATTTCACCGCAAGTGTATGTCACCATAATTAATACTCACCCTGTATACAAAGAAAGTGAGCGAGGATTGGGAGAGTAGAGAGTTTAAACTGATTAAGCTCCTTTAAAGACACACCCAAGCTAATTTTACTCTCCGCATTGGCAATACTCTCTCGCAGACAACGACAGCGAGAGAGTGTGACCAGAGCGGAGAGTTTCAAGTTAGCTTGGGGTGTTCCTTTAAGTACCGCAAACACTCCGTATTCCGCTATAGGATCGTGCCAGACACCGCTGACTCCTAGTCCAAAGAAGACTGCAGAGCCTATTGAGGACATTGGTAGCAACGAATTTATAGTCAACACCTAAAAATATGAAATGTATTATGTCGTAGTTTCCAGGATTAATGTTGTGGATAAATTTTGTATAAGAGTAGCGCTACATCAAGTTTAATAAGAATCGTTGGACGGTTACACTCCGTGCTGTCTCATTTTCAAACAGTGAAAAAAGTGCAAAACTAAAGAAGAAATTTAAATCCCCCCAATCTGGTGAATCAATGCAATATTATGTTCTTTTCCTCTTTAAATTACCACATGTCTCGTTGCGCCTCGGGCGTAGATTAATTAATTAATTAATTAAGAATATGTGTGGGATACTTACAAAAACGAATTGCTTATGAAGCCCCGCTGTCTTTTCGCTGAAGTGACCACGATTCATCCTAAGATGTCTCAGGATACGCCATCTATAATAATAATAATAATAATAATAATAATAATAATAATAATAATAATAATAATAATAATAATAATAATAATAATAATAATAATAATAATAATAATAATAATAATAATAATAATAATAATAATAATAATAATAATAATAATAATAATAATAATAATATTTTTATTCCTTCAAATAAACGGATCGGGGATGGGATTGGGAATATCTGTTAGATAGTCTTGTGAAGGATGTGAAGGATAATGCAAAACAGAAACATGGAACTTCAATATTCCTAAATAAACGAACTATCGAGATACGTTTCAAATCTAAATTATAGTCTAGTTTGATAGTGTAAGATAATTCTTGTTGGAGCTTGTGAAAAAAAAACAATATAAAACTTTGTCAGCTGTGCTGTCTTAGCACTCGAAACGACGAACGATTCCCTGACCTACTGTACGCAAATTATTGGTTGATCGAATTGAAAACGACACCCCAAGCTAATTTGAAACTCTCCGCTCTGGCCACACTCTATCGCTTTCTTTGTTTAGGAGAGAGTATTGCTAATGCTCAGAGTAAAATTAGCTTGGGGCGGGCCTCAAAAGGACACCCCAAGCTAATTTGAAACTCTCCGCTCTGGCCACACTCTATCGCTTTCTTTGTCTACGAGAGAGTATTGCCAATGTAAAATTAGCTTGGCATGTGCATTTAAAAATAAGAGAGAATCCGAAAACAATCATCAAAAGAATCTTCCCACCTGTAGAAAAGAATCGGTGTGTAAACAGGTATGATGGCGAGGAAGATGAAATACACAAAAACCTTTCCCGGAAGAGAGTTTATATCCTCAATTCCTATAAGAATATATAAATTATGTGTCTTGTTGATTCAAAATGTTATAGAAAATGTAAGAGGCGGCAAATGAAAAGAAAAAGATCTGCTTAAACCACTATTTGAATAGGCTTTGCTCTTATTTTGAGCTGTACAATATTATATACTTTTCGGAAAGAATCAATGGATATCACTTTACCGTGTATCATGACATTTGTGTTATTATATTCTGGGTACAAAGAGAGTAGCTTCAGACGAATGGAATCGTCCTCCCCACGCGCACTTATGTTTCCGATCTATGAAAATGGTAATAATAATATTGAAAATATGTTTCCCTTGTAGATCCACTCGTTTCTCTCATTTCTTTTCAAACCGTATTGTAAACGTTTGGAACTCTCTTCCCAATAGCTCGATTATATGTCCTAATCCAAAATCGTTTAGTAATTCAATTAGATCAATTATATGTAGTTCTTCTTCTTAACTTAACTTTTTCGATTTCCACTACTATACTTATGCTGCCCCGTTGTGGCATAGTAAATTATGTATCCAACCATTTTTCTTGTTTGTGTCCTATGTATTGTTCATTATGTACCAGCATAATAAAGATATTATTATTATTATCTATTCTTAAGGGGAGCATCCCCCTCTCAGTGGTCTCAACATTGTGCACACTATTTCTCTGTTCTCTAACAACGAGAAAGCATTGCGCCTCGAAGAGATCATTGAGAGAGGTACGCTCCCTTTAAAGGAAAGTAATAATATAAAAATAATATTAATGCCACCAAGTTTTCGAAAAGTTTATTTACCATCATTGGAGCTGGACAGACAAATGCCAATATCGTTAACATGATAACGGTTTGAGTCGTAACTTTGGTCGATAGAATAGTATAACGATAATAAAAAGAGAAAGTTGTTAGCGCACACTGCAACACAACGAAGATTACAAATTTTGTGATGACTTTAGTTGGTTTTAGTTGATATTAGTTGACATTAATTGATTTTAGTTGACATTAGGTGATTTTAGTTGACATTAGTTGATTTTAGTTTACATTAGTTGATTTTAGACATTAGTTGAAGACATTTATTTATGATATTTTCATGAATGACGTATGATTTACTCACCGCGGAGAATAAACAATAAATTACGCTTGACACTAGCACATAACAAAATGTTCCTGATATTGCTTGACACGGACCCAACGGAATATAAATAATAGAACTTCCCACATTCACCACCCTGAATCATTCTAATTTCATCGTTAGTATTCATCTTATGTATCTTATGTAGCTTATTTATTCTAAAATTTACATTTAAAGTGCATGCATACTTATTCTTGTACGTCTATTAATATTATTAATTTAATAATTGATTTTAAATGTATTTCATACCTTTGCATTTGCAAGAAGGTTAAAGTAGAACTCGTTAATTCGCATAAAATGTTTCCACATACGAGTGTATTATAATTTCCCATAGATTTTGGATAATTATAGAGTATAGAGAAGAGAAGGAGGCAGTTGAAAGATATAGCTGGTATATCGACGAGAATGTGGAAGGCCATGACGTACGAAGCGATTTCCATGGTTTCTGAATTTAATATATATATATATATATATAAATAAATACAGTCATCTTAAAGAGGGAGACCCTCGAGTTTTTTCGTAATAAGACTGTTCGGATAGAATGATAGAGATTCATCGCACGAATCGAAAGACATATCTGATATTGTTTCCCGATATGTTTAAAGCTCACTATGCGCATTGAAAGTACAACTTTCAAGGCATGAAGACAGTGCCCATCCGATTTGCATACTTGGTCTCTCATTTTCTCATTATCATGCCAACTCAAGGGTCTCTTCTTTAAAGATGGAGTCCGACGAATATTTTCGTGAACAAACTTTGAAGACAGAAAGATAGCAAAAGTTATTCTACACACCGTACACTATTTATTTTATGCTAATTCAGCTTATTGATCGCTAGAATCATGAATGAATCATGCTTGATGTACAGGCAAATCACGAAAATTTGAAAATAAGTAAGTTCGGTTATAGGTTTCGAACCCGCGACGTTACGCAAACTAGGCAGCGCATTTACCACCACGCCAAAGAATACAGGCATAGTCGTGCTAATTTCTTACATATCATTTATTCGACACGGTATATGTACAAAATGCTACGAGACTTCATCATAACTAATATCAAACACAACTATATTGGGAAACATGCGAAGGTTAGTATATATGCAAAGCAATATAAAATATTTAAAAAAAATATTAATATTGAGAGTATAAAAATCACTTGTTCTATTTGTACGGAGCGTCCGCAATGACTATTTCCTGTTTTGCATAGTCCAGAAACTATGCCGATGTTTATTAAATATTAAATCAGCGCGGCGAAGGTCAGACGGGTTTGGTGAGAGGAAGAGGAGGAGTAATCGAGAGGCGGGGCGAGAGCCTTTTAGCGACTTCCGTTCTTTAGATCACAGTGTCATTTTCTTATGCAAGTACATTTTATACGCACAATATTAATAAAATTATTGGAATTTCTTGTATCGTCCGGCCGGTGCATAATGACGCCATAATGAAAGATCTGATGTCGAGACCATCTTCAGTACAAAATAATGGACGTTCTAGGGTACTCATAGCGTACAACTTGCGTAAATACAAAAAAATGTAAATCCTTTCACGCATGTCTGCACTAATTATTCAATTAGAAAATTAATTTTGTTATTGAATATATGCTGTATTATATTATGAGGTCATTATCACGCACTTTGTAGCGTAGATAATGAAATGGCTATGGTATTCATTTGGTAAATACGACAAATGCATTGTTAAAAATAAGGAAAACCGAATTATGCGAGTTTGCTTTTAAAAAATCCGGGAAGCTCGAAAAATAACGACACGAATTTGTCATTTTTCAGATTGCACACCGGACACTTATTGTGAGCACCAAAACATCACCGCAGTTAATTTGTTTGTTAATTAAAGGGAGCTTAACCTCTATAACACGGATCTCCTGTAAAAGTGTATGAAAATAAGAACCGTTTTGCACAGAAAAAAATAATTTTCCTCCTTTTTTATTGATAGTTGTTAGGCTGGCCTAACTGAGTGCGAAAACAATATTTTAAAATTTTGTTTTTCGTAATTTGCATAATTATGCAATTTTTATACCGCCAACTTCAAATGAGTGTAACTCGCTTCGTTTTTTTGAGCAACCGTGTAAAACTTTTTTTCAATCGATTGCAAATGACCTCGTCTACAAATAACTCAACTTAGGATAAGGTCGGAAATGTTGTTCTTAATGTGTTATTCCATGAAAACTGTTTTTTTCGTATACAAAATGCGATGTTTCTCGAAAATTTTCTCTAAAGGATAAGAGTTTTATTGCTGATTCGGATTCCTCGTCCTCAAATTGGAGTATCCTGATATATCTTTTGACCCAACTCTGTCCGCCCAATAGTGCTACTGTATATCGTCCTGGACTTGGTGCAATTTTCTCTCAACTCACCTTTTTGGTTGTAAATTAGCTCAAACTTATGCTAATGTACTTTTTTAGCATATTTAAACTCTGTATCTCGACCACCCTGACAGAATTGTCTTAGTGGTTCGAATTCTGAATAACAACCATATTTGAGATATGAATCGAAAACTGGGGGGGGGGGGTTGAAGAAACTGCTTGAATCAACAATATCCGTGGAACCTTCCAAAAACTCTTAGAAATCACTGTAGATCATATCATAGATGACATCCGAAGTTATCACTCTCTCATCCTCGGCCACATCCTCATCCAATCGATGGTTTAAAGTGCATTGAAAAAGAAAACATCATAATTCTTCCAAAATAACGAAAAAAAGTGGTGTTTTAAGTTGCATCAAGTCAGAAAGGCGAACATTCGTTAATAAAATCAATTTTCGATTAATATCTCAAATATGGTTGATATTCAGAATTCGAACCACTAAGACAATTCTGTCAGGGTGGTCGAGATACAGAGTTTAAATATGCTAAAAAAGTACATTAGCATAAATTTGAGCTGATTTACAACCAAAAAGTGATTTGAGAGAAAATTGCGCCAAGTCCAGGACGATATACAGTAGCACTATTGGGCGGACAGAGTTGGGTCAAAAGATATATCAGGATACCCCAATTTGAGGACGAGGAATCCGAATCAGCAATAAAACTCTTATCCTTTAGAGAAAATTTTCGAGAAACATGTCATTTTTAAACGAAAAAAACAGTTTTCATGCAATAATACATGAAGAACAACATTTCCGACCTTATCCTTAGTTGAGTTATTTGTAGACGAGGTCATTTGCAATAAAAAAAAAACCGAAGCGAGTGACACTCATTTGAAGTTGGCGGTAAAAAAATTGCATAATTATGCAAATTACGAAAAACAAAATTTCAAAATATTGTTTTCGCATTCAGTTAGGCCAGTCTAACAACAATCAATAAAAAACAGGAAATTTTGTTTTTCTGTGCAATGGCTTCATACACTTTTACAGGAGATCCGTGATAAATGGTATCTTCAACGCGCAATGCTTTCTCGTTGTTAGAGAACAGAGAAATAGTGTGCGCGATGAAGAGGCCGTTGAGAGAGGTTACGCTCAATTTAATTAATTTGTGAATATTTACTTTCCTCGAAAGCACGAAGAAGTATTGCTTATTAGTCGAATAAAATACGCGAATATTTTCGATCGCATAGCTTTTTATCCGACTGGTCTTTTTAGTCTGGAATAGCGTGAGAAGTTAGTCTCTCCAAAATTTGCATTTAGTGCAGACTAAATGACAATTATCCCATTGTTAATGAAATGAAGTACACAACCTCCAAACTACTAGGCCGGAAAGCAAAAATGGAAAAAAGTAGGAGTGTTCTCGAATAAATTCCGAAATAATAGTCCAGAATAAGAAAGTTGATAGATTGGACTTACCCGTGATAGAGATCTCTGCTACTTTGGCAAGTGAAATCAGAATGGAGAATTACTCTCAATATTTTCGTGCTCTCTCGAGTACGAAAATAATAAAAAAAAGAGATACAAAAACGCGAGATACAAGATGCGAGATTGTACATACATTTTCACTTTAAGTAGACTTGTAGGTAAGACGTTAGTATACTTAAAGATGGTGGCCCGCGAATGTTCATATAAATCACTACATCCCTCTTGTGCGAATGCAAAGTGGTATGCGAAGACTTAGCGCATCCACTAATCTAGCCCATAGCGCAGTGGCAAACGTTCAGACTCGTTACCCGTTTGACGCAAGTTCGAAACCTATTACCGAATTTCCTCAATTTTCAAAAAGCGCGCCCTTCCCTGAACCGGCCTGATGGTTCATTGATGTTTCTAGCGATCAATAAGCTAAATCAGCATAAAATAAATAGTGTACTGTATGTAGAATCACTTTTGCTATCTTCCTGTCTTCACAGTTTGTTCACGAAAATATTCGTGGGACACCACCTTTAAAGTGAAAAAGTGACGTCACTCACTTGAAGTTGAGTTGAACTTCAAGTCATTGATGTATTTTAAGTCTTTAAGTTTTGAAAAAAAGAGTAGAACGGGCTGGAACGCCATTCCGATCTACTCTTGCGCCGCAGGGAAACTTGTGTACAAAAGAAGATCGTACTGTACTGTATTTGTCGCCTAATGCAAGAAAACAAGCCAAAAAGTTGAAAACGAAGAAGTGGAAAACCGAAATATGCGCGTTGCAAGGCTTTAAACAATTCCCGAAACCAAAATGGAAATTCGAAATATGCATTAAAAGAATTTCCGTTTTTCGAATTTCCTTGTTCTTTTTCATGGTGCCCTTTCCATGAATCTCTACTGTATGATATAAATCCGGAGCATATCTTTTTTATAGATATGGAGTGCACAAGGCGCCATAATTGAAATCGGATAAATGCGTCCTACCACGATTCCCGAAATTCCAGAATGTGTAAATTGAACATAAACTTTACCATGAGCTACAGCTTCCAAAGTTCCAAAAATTGAATTACCTATTTTTTATGTTAAAAAAAAAGAAGGAGAAAGTAACGAAAACGGGAAAGTATAACAAAAATGTTCAAATATCATCAAGGTTGATTTGTAACCGATCGTTTTAGTATTGATTTTTTTGGATAAGAAGAAGTAATTGTGAAAAATATAAAAATGTTTTGTTCAAACCACACGAAAAGAAAAGCATAGCAGTGAAAATTATTCTCGTACACACAGTCAAAAAATTAAATTTTGTGGATCTGGATTCGCCAGGGTTTTGTTGACGATGGTCATGTTCATTTTGGACCTAGAGTCAACGCTGAGGTCAGACGACGTCGTGTTGAAATCTCGTTGCAATGTCGTTTCACTTAACTCGATGGTGCTCAAATAACCAAACTATGCCTCACTGTACAGAATTTCATGGCGATCAAATGTTCAAAATTTCGGAAACTTTTTTCATGAAAAATGAATTAGACAGGTGTGATCGTCATCAAATTCTGCTCATTGGGCATAGTCTGCAAATTTTAACACCATCGGGTGTCGAGAATTCAAAGGCTTCTTCGGTGACCCGAGATGCAAAATGAAAAATAAGTCATCAGCACCCTTGACGACCCAGATCCCCAAAATTTAATTTTTTTATTATAACTATGCCAGATTTCGCATATATTAGTCGAGTCTTACGCTATCGACCTCATATGTTAGCGATGCTCACAAAAGTTTTTACTCTGTTACTGAACTCTCTGTCCGCAAATATTCATGGGCGAAAATAACACTTTTCTCGCTACAGAGGAATAATTTTCCTTGGTGGGTACAGTATATTGCCTGAAAAATCAACTTGGTTGTTTTCCTGGATAATCATTACAAAAAAGCATACCATGACTTTTCGACGATACTATTTTTCAAATGATCACCGTAGTACCTTAATTGGTATAACACGCTTGTCACGAGAGAATCGACCTAGAATGGCTATATTTCGGAATGGGGCGAAAAACATGAAAGTAGTTAGCATCAGTTTTCGGTACCTCTAGGCATGTCCTACCATCCCCCAAAATGCCATTGTGTAAATATCATTCTGGGGCTCCCTTCACCGGGTCAGTCATCCGGGAACCCAACTTTGAACTCAAATATCTCGGTTAAGGTGCATTTCAGTGAAAACTGTAACGAGGGTAACCCCCGCTATTTTTCCGAGCTCTATCGATCTAAACAAACCAGAAGTCATGAAAGTGCTTCCGAACAGCGCTACACTCTATGTAAAATAACTCAAAACCTGTCGATTCAGCGTGGACGAGCCTGAAATATGTTATGTAACTTTTCGAAGGCTACAAAATGAGTGGTTTACGAAAAAAATACGTTAATGCGTTCGTATGGTTCATCCGCTTGGAAATTTCCTGATGATTTGAAGTCATTTTCGACACCCACAATCTCTCGTTTTACACACTCTCTCGCCGGAGAGTGAAAGAAATACAGCGAAGAGAAAGGGAGACAATGATATTTTTCATTCCGCACCGCGCGCTCGAGACCGTGCGGTGCAGAATGAAATGGAATGGAATGAAAAGGAATGCGCGAGAGTGTGTAAAACGAGAGAGTGTGGGTGTCGAAAATGACTTCAAATCATCAGGAAATTTCCAAGGGGATGAACCATACGAACGCATTAACGTATTTTTTTCGTAAACCACTCATTTTGTAGCCCTCGAAAAGTTACATAACATAGTTCAGGCTCGTCCGCGCTGAATCGAAAATTTTTGAGTTATTTTGCCTAGAGTGTAGCGCTGTTCAGAAGCACTTTCATGACCTCTGGTGTGTTTAGATCGATAGAGCTCGGGAAAATAGCGCGGGTTACCCTCGGGAAAGTTTTTCACAGAAATGCACCTGAACCGAGATATTTGAGTTCAAAGTTGGGTTCCCGGATGACCGACCCGGTGTAGGGAGCCCCAGAATGATATTTATACAATGGGACTTTGGGGGATGGTAGGACAAGCCTAAACAAGAATAAAACTGGAGGGATCTTGTTTTGTAATATTTCTCAATTCCGAGCTTTAGGTCTCTCGTGACAGGCGTGATAAGCATTATTCTTCACTAAGTATAACAATTTCAATAAATGAATAGCCTTTATCATTTCGAAATTGAGAGAATGAGGATTTTGATATTCGAAAGAAAAGTATTAACACAATGTGATTTGTGTATGGAAGGAGGCATTCGTCAATTCTCAGATTGTTATGCCAATTCCTCCGATAGCTCCCCCAAGTGCTCCAAGGAGACCAGTCAGAGCAGAGCTCAGAGCGCCAGTGACACCTGATGATATATGCGATATGAGGAAGATATCTTAAGCCTCCCAAAGCCTACCTGCGACTCCGGAAGCGATTCCACCAACGAGACCGGAGATTAATCCTGCTATACCTCCCAATGCTCTGAGAATATTAAATCATTCCACAATAAAAACAAACAAAAACAAACCCTCCAACTGCTCCAACAACACCACTTGCAGCACCTCCAAGACCAGCAAGAATTGATGCAAAAGTAGCAAGTTGAGCTTGTGCTAAGCTTACAACTCCGGCCAGTATTGCTGCTCCAATTCCGAGAGATCCGCTCAGCGCAGAAGTTAATGCTGATATGATGCCTGAGAAGAAATGTATAGCATTATAATAATTCTGACTTATGAACGCATTAAAGAACTTGACCTCCAATAACTCCAGCTGCTCCACTTGCCGCACTTCCAATAGCTAGTAGAATTGCCGCATAAGCCGAAAGTATGGCTTCTACGATTCCAGCAATCTCGCCAACTATTGCTGAGCCGGTACCGAGAACTGTGCTCAGAGCAACAACAATTGCGTTAATTGCCGCTGAGAAAGTATTGTATGATTAAATTGCAAATTACTATACAATTTCAGATGTCGAAGTATACGATTACCTTCGGCTCCCATTCCGAGTCCAGCAGTAAAACCAGCGGCCAAATCTCCAATGTCTCCCAGGGCTCTGAACACATTAAATCATGCGCGCAAATTCTGCTCGTAAAACCAACCCTGCCGTTGCATTCAAAATTGCTGCATCAGTTTGAAGTTTGAGTGCCGCCAATTCTCCAGCTACGTCGAGTACTGGTATTCCGGCAGTTCCGTTAGCAATTGCAGCCCCAAGGGCTTGTAAGGCACCTGGGATGACGAATGTTGTTTAACTCAATTGATATGATACTAAAGAATTCGAACGGAATTAGTTCGATTACCTGCGGCTCCCACTGCAAGTCCAACACCAAATCCAGTGATCATTCCTATTAGATTTGCCAACAAACTGAGTATTATCGATCATTCACTTAACTCTTGATAAAACGAACCTTGTAGTGGCATCGGTAAGTCCGCCTGCGATATCTCCAATTGCATTTAGAATTGCCTGATCAGCGTCCAGTTTGGCTTGGATCAAGCCTACAGCTGCTTGAACTAGGCCATCTCCAACTCCGATTGTTCCAGCGGCCAGAGCAGCGGTTATTTCTTGAATGATTGCTGAAAAATCACGTAGATATTGTGCGTATAAAATGTTCTTGCATAAGAAAATGACACTGCGCTAAAGAACGGAAGTAGCTCAATACTACTAGATCTCGCCCCGCCTCTCGATTGTCTCTCCGCTGCCTCTCCCTAACCCGGCATATTCTCAATATAACAGATGGATATGGAAAAGTGTTGTAGAACTTTACCGCCAACAGCGTCAGCGGCTTCACTTGCTGCACCACCAACGGCAGTTAGAATTGCTTGATCGAGAGCCAGTTTGGCGGCCAATAATTGTCCGGCTGCGCCAAGTGCCTGACTGCCTGTTACGATGACTGTATTCGCTAGAGCTGTTATTGCGCTAATTGCATCTGAAAAGTACAGTATGTTTAATCGTAATAATAATAATATAATAAAATAATATTAATAGTAGTCATGCAACGGAGATATTTTAATGTTTACCTCCGACTGCAGCTGCGAGATCTGGAGATAAACTTCCGAATGCTCCCACCAAGCCTGACACGACACTGGAATAGAGGTCATAAAGATCATATAGTACATGTTGAAATGGACCTTGTTGCAGCATTGACAGCAGCATTGAGGGAATTTACAATCGCTCCAACTGCTCCTGATAATGCTCCCAATCCAGAACCGATAACTCCAGTAGTAGTATTGACTAGCGATCCGATGATTCCGCCTAGTCCTAGACCCAAGTTGGTTTATTTTTTGAATATTTATTATATTTATTTACCAGGGAGAACCGCTGGAGCGGCAAGTGCCGGAAGAAGAACAAGGAGGACGAGGGAGATATTGAATGACTTGGCCATTCTGCTGATGATGATTTTCGCTCATTCCAGTCTCCTTTTATATCAGTAAGAGATGTTTTTCTAGAACAAAACCTAATAGGATTACTGTATTGCATATGCCTATTTCATATTTTGGCGGAGAATTATTGTTATTGTGGCTAGTGCGACATTGAGAGACAGTAGAATACAGTGATACATTCAGAGAAAGCTCCTAGGTGAGCAATTATGTTCAACACACATTTTTTGGACAAATAATTAGACCATTTCCGGGACTTTTCTCCAAGCATTCATGATACTTTATTTTCTGTATACAGACTTGGGTAGAACTCGGCATGAATAATTAGCGATGGCGGGAGCAGAAAACATTGGATTGCGGATAATGCAGATGAGTGTAGACAACGCGGTCAGACAGTAAGCATGTTTTTAAATGTTAATCGTGGTCGAACATCATGTTTGTTCCTCAATTCTTGAATTCTTTTTTGAATGCTAGCTTTTATTAAACTAAAAAATTGTTGCTGTATCACAGATTCATTTGCACCACAGAAGGGCACTGTTGCGCAGAGAGCAAACTTGCCCAACTATGGGCAATAGATTTGCCAACTTTTACAACATGTGTACACGATTTGCCCACATTCGGGCAAATGATACCCCAAAAACTTACCTATATACAGGCTAACATTTGCCAGAATACGGGCGAATCGCTCGCCAACTTACGTTACTCGGGCAAATTTAATCTCTGTGTGTGAAACGAGAAGAAAACTGTATTGCGATAGCCTCTGCAGGAACCTTAGGATTTGGCACCGTTTGTAGAAAAGGTACAAATAGGAATTGAGTGAAATTCGTTGGATTATCGAATAATATAGTTTATTTTTATCGATCGTCGTTTATCGCTAAAGTGTATTTTGTGCAAATATGATTCACCAATTTAAGTTGATATTTCAATTACAAATTCAATTATTCTTTGATCAATTTTTTTCCAAAGAGACACAATGATCTCTCGTATTTGGCCGATCTAATACATCGTTTCATTTGCCTGACGCTCCTACGCCGTCACGGAAAATACCCACATTTGCCGTACGCACTAGTGTTGTTAGATCGAATAAAATTTAGTCTCGACTAAATGGGCAAATAGACTAATATTCTCGACTAAATTTGCATTTAGTCTCGAATAATATTTTCGAATATATTCGAGAATAGACATTCATTTTCCATTTTTTTGTGCTGAGTGGTCCGCTTCTTCTCTTCTGTGTAATGGAAGCGTTTTCCTAATTATCTAATTATTACCCTAATTGTTAATTTTATCGCATTTTGAACACTTTTATTCTCGACTAATTGAACACTTTTATTCTCGACTAAATGTAAATTTAGTCTCGACTAGATTTTAGTCTCGAATAAAATGTCATTTTAGTCCAGACTAAAACGACTGTTCGACTAAAAAGCTAAATTTTATTCGAACGAAAATATTCGCAGAATACATTCGACTAAACAACACTAGTACGCACTCGTCGACGAAAATTTTGGAGTGTGTTGGTTACCAAATGTAAAACCCTTATTGTCAACAGGGATACGCTAAAATGGTTACTGTAGGTTACGGTTGCCAGCCTTTACAAAATACTTCTCGATCCAGAATATCAATTCATAAGGTTCGTGATTATTATCACACACTCACAGCGAATTGTCTCAGAAGGGTAGATTCGCTATTGCGCTCAAACTCGATTTTGCGCTTTGTTTGTATCAAACCAGTGCTCCACAGTATTCTGGTCCAAGCCATTTTTCTTCGAAAGCAAGACAAATGAGAGACCATTGTATTCGAGAGAATTTGTATGTTGAGCGGTCGTTCTTGCTTTGAAAGTCATGAGAACGCTGTGGCTCCATGCCACCTCACTAGTCAGTATCTTCAAGAATTTCATAGATCACAAAATTCAGAAATGGACGTTCTGTCACATGATACTATATCACGCAAAACATGTTGCCACATCTTTTTGTTGTATGGTAAATAAATAATTGTAAGAACACAGCACATCACGTGTTGAACACTGCATAGGGACTAGTATTTCGTTTATTCTCGTTGTAGAAACTGGTCACTCGATTATGTCGATGAATTTCATTGCAAGTACACTTTCCCTGTCTTGTTGATTGAAATAGTCAATTGCTGTCGAGTCACCAATCAGACTTCCGAAAACCACAGAATGCGAACTACATTGTTTGTACGTATGCTCGAATCCGTTCTGAAATAAGCGAAATTATAGAGAAAAGTAAAATTTTGCACGCTCTCTCGTACTATCTTGTCTGACAGACAAACAAAAAAAATGAAAAATGAGAGAGCATGCAAAAGTGAGAGGGCAATTTTCGTTTTTGGCAACCTTCTTATTTAAACATTTATTGTTAGTATATGCATTTTTCGTCCAAACTTGTTCAGGCTCTCCGTGTATTTCTCAATCATTTCTACAAGAACCATATATGGACTAGGGATCCGCATTCGTGCAAATGCACAGCCGGTACGAGCATGAACAAAATAAAAATAATGAAAAGTCATTCTGCACAATTAAGACGCATTTTTTCGTGCGATGTAATGCATGGAAATGCCAGACCAACCACCAATTTGACTAATAAAAATGATCAGAATGAATCGAATGCTTTAATTTGAACGACTGAATGCCTAATTATAATAATGAAGTCGTGCGCACGACTTTTCTTTCATTTTCATTTTGAAAATCATTTCGCACGAATGCACATTTGCGGATCCCTAATATGGACTATGAGCCTTATAACCATATAACACGCATGTCACCTAAGGATTGACCAAAATTGTCTGCTTTACTACACACTTTTGAGTTGACCCCCTCTTTTCTCCACGGTTTTCGATGGTCCTTGGGTAGGACATCCCTGAACCAGAGTAGCAAGGTTGGTAGATCAAGCATCTCTCCATATGCTCACGTCAAAGTTCATCGTTGAGGCCCCTTCCGGTGCGATTTTCTCGGCTCACAGGAGAGCTATGAAAAAGTGATCAACAGATGAAATGTGTAATTTCTCGAGTGCTTTCAGATAAAAATGTGAAAATCCAACTTTTTGATTTTGTTTTCCATAAGGAATTGATTTTGTTCCACAGTTCCGGGACCTATTTTGTTTAGGGCTCAATCGATAGAGCTCGTCAATAGCTTTCATTTAAGCCCTTGGGAGCCGATTTAAGTTGGCATTTGGCTGAATGACGGCCAAAAAACTGCATTTGAACGCTGGTAGATCACTAATAAAAGCCGCGCGTTGCTTTGATCTACTCGCGATTGTAGGCTAATTGACAAGATTGTCCTGTAAAGTACTTGAGAATGTTCTGACGATCAATCTGACGTCGAGTCGCTCACCCAAGTACTTTTTGTTCTCGCTGCAGCCAAAACAGCGAAATTAGTCCATTCCGATGGTTCCTGGTACGGATTGACCGATGAATGCTGTAGATAAGAGAGAAAGTTCCAGTTCCGCCCAGTGGATGGGCATCCAAGATGGCTACATCGATTCAGTCCAGAGAGAACTCTTCCGAGAAAATCGCACCGGAAGGGGCCTCAACGATGAACATTGACGTGAGCTCCTGGAGAGATGTTTGATCTACCATCCTTGCTACTCTGGCTCAGGGATGTCCTACCCAAGGACCTTCGAAAACCGTGGAGAAAAGAGGGGGTCAACTCAAAAGTGTGTAGTGGAATCAGTCAATCCTTAGCTGACATGCGTGATAAGAACCATATATATTTACATACCTTTCGAATTTTGTCGTCGAGATTCACGTAAATAACGGCATCATTTCGACACTGACAGTGACTAGCCACTAAGCATATTCTACAATTAAGACATCGGCTCAGTAAGATTCCAGGAAGTGCCGGACATCGACCTCACCGATTTGGGCCAAAAATTTTTTATGGATACCCCCATGGGCCCCCATCACAAAATGGGTATTCATTTGGGCTGGTTCCTTGAAACACAGATGTGGCGGGTTTTCGAAATTTGAAAACTCGATTTTCACCAGAAAAAAATGGAGCGACCTAGGACCAATGTTAGTGTTGATTAATTATAAGTATAAATAGACAACAAAAACTGGCTATACGACGGTCCGGAAATCCGATCGCAAACTGATTTTTTACCTCCTCAAAACATTCTAAAATTAATTAAAATTTGAAAACAAAAAAGTGCAGTCCAATTTTGGCCTCATCTTATAGAGCAAAAAATTCCGCGTCGAATAAAGGGAAAAAATCAAAAATCGAAGGACCCGTCTTTTGAGATAAATGAACCTGAAGATGACCCGAAAATATTTTTGTTTTCAAACCCCCTCATATTCGTACTCACTTTCATGTTGAACGTTTTGTCTGAAACTCATTTACAAGAGAAATACATGAATGAAGATTTACTGGATCCTAATCATTTAGATTGTTTGTATCTTGAGAACAAAATACTTTCATAGAATACGACCAACATAAAAAATGATGTACTCGACGAGTACTTTAAAATGAGTATAAACATGGCAAGGTTTCGACAACAGTTTTTTCAAGAGTACTTTGCAGGCCATATTTTTCAGCATGGGGGTCTACAATTTTTTTTCGTGAAACAACAAAGTAAGTATGAATTTTTGCGTTCTACAATATAGGCGTGATCACTTTGTACGCAAAAAATATTTTACTTTCATTTTACTCAAAATTGGGTGAGCAACCGTGCGAATAAATTAAACTCATGCATTTCTCTTGCACATGAGTTTCAGACAAAACGTTCGACATGAAAGTTGTTTTACTCGACGAGCTCTTCAATATGAGTACAAACATGAGGGGGTATGAAAACAAAATGTTTTACGGGTCACCTTCAGGCCCATTTATCTCAAAAGACGGGTCCTTCGATTTTTGATTTTTTCCCTTTATTCGACGCGGAATTTTTTGCTCTATAAGATGAGGCGAAAATTGGACTGCACTTTTTTGTTTTAAAAATATTTTATTTTCGTTTTACTCAAAATTAGCAGAAAGCCGTGTGTAACTCTCTTGAACATGAGTTTCAGACAAAACGTTCAACATGAAAGTAGTTTTACTCGACGAGCTCTTCAATATGAGTACAAACATGACGGGGTTTGAAAACAAAAATATTTTCGGGTCATCTTCAGGTTCATTTATCTCAAAAGACGGGTCCTTCGATTTTTCATTTTTTTCCTTTATTCGACGCGGATTTTTTTGCTCTATAAGATGAGGCGAAAATTGGACTGCACTTTTTTGTTTTAAAATTTTAATTAATTTTAGAATGTTTTGAGGAGGTAAAAAAATCAGTTTGCGATCGGATCTATGGACCGTCGTATAGCCAGTTTTTGTTGTCTATTTATACTTATAATTAATCGACACTAACATTGGTCCTAGGTCGCTCCATTTTTTTCTGGTGAAAATCAAGTTTTCAAATTTCGAAAGCCCGCCACATCTGTGTTTCAAGGAACCAGCCCAAATGAATACCCATTTTGTGATGGGGGCCCATGGGGGTATCCATAAAAATATTTTGGGCCAAATCGATGAGGTCGATGTCCGGGGTCACTGGCTCAACCCTCGAATCTTACTGAGCCGGTGTCTTAATGTTAATGTATAGAACTTGGGCTCGCTTTGTTAAGTTTCGAAAAAAAATAACACAAAAATTTAATAAAGCATGATGGATTCTGGAAATATTCTCCATTCGAATGGATAACCTTCTGCCATCTATCTGGCAGTTTATGGATTTGCGGCGCGAAAAGGAGACACTCATAGGGAGCGAAGTGGTGTAGTGGTCTATGGGCGCCCCCCATCATTCCATCTGTCCTGGGTTCGATTCCCTGTCGTTTCACCGCCTCCCCCAAGGTGCCCTAAAGGGGAATTGGTAGTCATCACGTCACGCGTCACGTCACGCGTTACATCACGCGGTAAAGTAGGTTCGAAGAAGAGATTAGGCCCTCCGGGCTGAATTGGCCTTGAAAGATCGCTGGCCTAGCAGTGATCACTAGGGTGGCGAAAATGATTCATGATTATTCGTCCACTTTAGCGGTCTAGAGTGAGCATTCACGGGAGAGGCATTTTCGACCGCTCTCTCGGCGAATGAGTTGTTAGAAGGAGAGGTCAATGCGAATGAGTAAAAAAAAGCGAGTCGAGTGCGAGTCAGACCGCTTTCTCAGCCCTCCTTTCACCAAATTTTCTTGACTCACTTCGACTCGCAAAAAAGCGAATATTCGCAGGGGAGACCGGTCAACTGCCACTTGGAATGAATAATCGCTAGACGAGCGAGCCACTCATTATAGGCCATAGAAATGAATAATCATGAGTCATTTTCGCCACCCTAGTGATCACCCGCAGGACTTCGTTTGCCTTGAATAACGGGTTGTACCTTTACCTTTTATAGGGAGCAAGGGAGGATGCGTACAGATGGTGGGGCAGGACAGTCCAGCCATAACCCTCCCAGCCTTGGTCGTTCTTTTGGTATGGGGTAGAGAGTTACCAGTTTGGAATTGATCTGAGCCTCCTTCTCAGATGGTTGTTCGAGGTTGAGTCTTAGCTTCCGCAGCTGGAGAGTGTAGACAAATGTCGTGATAGTGGTACCCTCGGGGAGGAGTTCCTAATAATCGACTCCCCACGAAATGCAAAGCATGACTTTTTGCGGAGCAAATCGGTTTTGGGGACACCTGCTGGCTGTTCCTGACCACTGCCTCCTTGGCTCTTCGTTATCGTAGAGCACCCACTTTTCATAACCGATTATAACTTTGAACAGCCAGAAAAAACCGGCGATGCAGAGTGAGAAGAGTTTGTGATGCACACTTGGCGATCCTCGTAGCTGTGTGCTGAGGCATGCGGTACCCATCTTCCAGTTTTCACTTCTTGTGTGAATGCCATGTGCCACAGTCTTGACAGTACAAGGGGGAGACATCTGATCAAAAAACAATCATCATTTATGTCGTCACCTTATATTGAAAATTGCAGTTCCAGAGCCAACTTACTTTATTTATAGTTATAGCGAGATTTCAAAATTACAGCCAGGTCGATTTTTGTGCTTACAAGGAACCTCTTTTACATTAATCCGGCGATAAGAGATGAGTTATAGCTCATTTGAAAGCCCTTGTTCTGTAGATTAAGACTATGTACTTTAAAAATGCAACCGAAGTCTGTGCATGGACTTAAAATTGGAGGAGTGTCTAAAACGCAACGATGCGCGCAATGATGCACTAGTTATCTCCGCGTTATCTCTGCGAGCCAGTGGTATCACAAAGGTAAAGATGAGCAATTGCGGTATGTCTAACGAACTTCGGTTAGGTTAGACTCGCAAAAGATGCTAAACATTAATTGGAAACTTCTGAAAAAGTTTTTATAAGTATGAAGATGGTTCTCCACAGCCGGTTCAAGTACATCATCGTCGACTCTAGCAATTCACAATTGTAACTCTGAAATGGAGAACGAGGATCGTTCGCTAGCTGTACAACCACTACATACATACAATACATTTATCTTATCAGCACTAAGTGCAGAAGAGTAAGCCGGGGCAGGGGGAATTTTCTTGCAAGTTCTTTCTTCCGTCTCTGAGAGATGTTATTCTCCGTTCAAGAAAACGATCGAACTGAAACTTGTTGATTGATGTAGAAAACCCACGAAAACGTTCCGCTATCGTCCATTAGGCCTGCTTGACAACCACTAGTGCGCAGAGATAACGCGCAGAACTAGTGCATCATTGCGTTTTAGACACTCCTCCAATTTTAAGTCCGTGCACAGACCTCGGTTGCATTTTTAAAGTACATAGTCTTAATCTACAGAAGAAGGGCTTTCAAATGAGCTATAACTCATCTCTTATCGCCGGATTAATGTAAAAGAGGTTCCATGTTAGAGTTTCCGTGATTAAAAAAGTTGTTTTAATGACTATAGAAAATGAACCGTTGCGTACAAATATCGACCGGGCTGCACTGCACAATAAAAATCAAAACTTGCGTATGAGGTGGTGTTAAATCGTTCCTCTCCCAGTCTACATCTTCGAAGTACTTTCTATTAGGGCGGAAAAGTTCTAAAGCAATCTTTGGGAATAAGAGAGCAGTAAAGTCCACACTATTCCTGAAAATGAAATCTTATTTATACTATATTTTCATTTTCATTTCCTCACTTGAACTTATAATGCAGCGACAAAGTCCCAAATCATCTAAGTGTTATCATCCTTATCAATTTTCATTTTCTAAATGAAATACCAAAGAGTATTCGCCCCTTATTTATTGTCGTCCCCTTCATTAAACAGCTACGTAAAAATCCCGCTTGGAGCATTTTATTACCATTCTTATGTGCAAAACAGCGTGTTCAAGCAATATGATAATTTCGATGTCATAATTCGCAATTTTGTGTTCTTCATCGCTGCATATAATTGGAATATGATTCTTGCAAACTATTGACTGTCGTATGTATATGAGTATATGATTTATCCAAGGAAAGCAGAAAACTATCGCCTGTACTATAAGTATCCATGACGGGGGCAAACCGCTTCAGCAAACGTGACGTCACATCTGTACGCAGAGTGCCGTAACGTTTGTCGGCAGCTCAGTGGTATCATTTCTGCTTTGCGAGCGGTTGTCGGTTCTGGCGACGCTGTTGTCCCACAATTTTTGAATATTTGTTCGATCAATGGGTCAACTCAATCAGAACACCCATACAGCATTCTATCACCGCCTCAGCGTGGAATTTTCCAATCGAGAAATTGGGAAATCCGCACGGCGTGCGAACGTTTTGAAAATGTAACACCACATTACCTTGGTTTATCTATTTCTCCCGAGCACATCTGATAAAAATAGGCAGCGTAAGTTGTGCACAGATCAGTGAAGAGTTCGAATGTGACTAGACCACTCCATCCACTTGAGCGATGAGAAAACTTTAGCACGATCTATAACATAATATACAAAATAACTAAAATAAAAAAGCCACAGAGAGTTTTGCGCATATGAATATTTCGATCGTTGGGATGGCGCTCCGTCTCAACTACGTTACGATTTTTGCTTTACTGGACAGGAAGGATCGTCTTGGCATTGTAATAACAAGCGAAAGAGAGAAGAGAAGTTTTCGGTTGGGGACGGACTAAACTTGTGATGGGCAAAAAACGAGGGTAAAGTTAAACTTGTGATGGGCAAAAAACGAGGGTAAAGTTGTGCCTAAGGAGTTAAACCAATATTTGTTTACATTTCTTTTTTTCTTTCCTGGGATAAATCATACAGTGTGCAGTATACACGACCTGGGAAGCGTTATATTTAACGCTTTTCGTGAATTTCGCCGAAACGCATTATATAAATTAAAATCTATCATGTCTTCTGCGCCACTGGATTCAGAAAGAAAAACCATTTCTATTCTTCGCGTTTTTTTGCAAAAAAATGTTTTTAATTAAACAATTCACAGGCCCTGTGGATTTCACTTATTGCTCAGGCGGAATGACCTTTGGACGTCGTGGATATAGTGGTTTTCCTCTCATTTCACTCAGAAGAATTGCCATCATATCTTTATCGATCGAATTTTTCTTAGAGCTGGCGATAACCATAATTTTATCGATGCAATCGATGTTGTGTGCGGCATATTGCTGAATTGAATTCATTTCATATAGAAGATAAAGAAAAACAAGGTACAATATTCAAGGCACACGAAGTCCTGCGGGTGCTCACTGCTAAGCCAGTGATAATTCATATCATATCGATGAAAAGAGCTATGTAAATGACTCACTGCCAGTTGTGGGAACGAGTATTTGCACGCCAAATAGAGTAACGATTCTGAACAGTCACTGAAAGATAATGCATTTACGCTAATGGCCTTATACAACAGAAATAGTTTTAAAGTCACATCCCGAGCTGATTTGAAACTCTCAGCTGTGGCAATGGAGAAAAAGTAATAAAGGTTGTTGACAGAGGGAGAGTGTTTCAAATAAGCTAGTAATGTTAATCACCCATACCACGCGAAATACCGTGAAAAATGTTCAACAAAGATAAAATCGATAATTATTTTTTAAAGAATTTATATAATAGTGGACAACACCGGAAAAATGTAACAGCGCATCAACTGTTTTCCACTATTCAGATGTTCTACCTTAGCAAACATGAGCTTGTTCTGCTATTGGAATAAGCGAATAAAGGAAAGCAAAGCTCACGATTTCACAATCCCGTCGGGGAAGCATAGTTCACGGCATTCTTTCCTTTTGGACATGCGGTATCTGTGCAGTGATTGCAGGATGAAGGATTCACACTTCTTTTTGATGTGCTGGACAGCGAAACGATGTGCGACATCAAGCACACTGTGCAGAGAGTAATCTCAAAACGGGGTAATTATCAGTGGAAAATCGCTAGTAGCATGTCTTTAAGAAATTTTTGTCCTCATGGTAAGGAAATTCCTATCTCCTCATTTATAAATGAGGAGATAAGATCGAATTTTTTAGTAGAATTTCGAAATAAGACATTGCTAGAAAATCATTTTTTATGAAAAATGATTTTACTGTAAGTGAAAAGAAACCAACCGTCAATGGGTTTTAATTGAGTAATGACGTCTATGAAGTGTTGTAAGTAGTACGATTCTACGTCGAGTATTCTCGGCTGAACGAGTATTGAATATGAATATTTCATTTAAAGGGGCTGACACATTTGTCAACGGTCTCTTCAACGCACTACGCTCTCTCGTTGTTACAGAACAGAAAAATAGTGTGCGTAATGAAGAGACCTTTGAGAGAGGTCAGTCTACCTCAAGGCAACACCGAGCTAATTTGATACTCTCCGCACTGGCAGGACTTTCTCGTTTTCTTAGTCTGCGAGAGAGTATTGTCAATGCGGAGAGTACAATCATCTCGGGGTGTGCTTTAACCCTAATGATCATGAAATAATATTTTTTACAGAACATGTACTAAATATGAGTATCGACATGATAGAGTCTTACATCCATTTCTGGTTCATTGGTCGAGTAAAAGAATACATCTTGGAAACGCGTCGAATGCAGCGAGAGAACCTGAAAGTACGTTAAAGGCATGCTCGAAAAATCTCCGCTCAAAAGATAATTCAATTCTAAGAGCGCGGAAATTTTGGGAGCTATAACTGAACAATGAAAAAAGTTGTAGTCCATTGAATTTTGTCATTATGGAATTTTTGACAAGGTTTTATTTTTTTACGATTTTGTAATTATGACCTTATGGGCAAATAAATCATTTGCACCACGAGACCGCGCCTTTTTAATTAAGCCTGGATCAGGGCTCTTTGTTTGATAAATCTAACAAACACAAGGTCTCTCTTAAAGGGAGAGTGACCTCACTCAATGACCTCTTCATTGCGCACACTATTTCTGTGTTCCCTAACAATGAGACCGTTGAAGAGACCGTTGACAAAGGTGTCAGTCCCTTAAAAATAAAATTGTTACTCTTACTTCAGCGGGGACGAATAATCGAGTATTCTTTAGTTGCACTGATCGAGTAAGAATACGATAAGGTTCATTGAAGATATCTCCATATCTGCAATATATCGAATATTCTTTTTTTTATTATTCTAATATTTCAGTGGATATTTTATACCATACATGATGCGTTTGCCGATTCGAATTCCGGAGGTAGACAGAGATTTCACTTCAACTTGGCAATTTACATTCGTTGGGAAAGCCTTATGGCTGATATCTGAAAGGAGAAGTATTATCTCCGAAATAAAAAGCATAACCCAACAGTTCAACATTACTTGATGAAAGCAAAGTAACGGAATTGCATACCAATGGAAGTTGGAGAAATTTCAATGACGAATTCTGTTATTCCTTGATCAATGAAAGGCTCCAATCGAATAGAATGATCTCTCGTACTTTGCAGAACAAAATCGGTCTCTAGTCGATTCTGAATCGAACGAGTTAATAGATTGAAAATACAAGCTATATCCGGCATGACATATATTATAGATCGGATTGACTGGTTATAACAATAAGTGAATAATGGAACCTCTATTTTTTATATTGGCAACTTTGCAAAGAAGATCGAAACTATAAAGTTGATATTTCTCACATCTTCTGTTGTCTTCATCGATATCTTCACACGAAATAATCGGCAGAGGTAGAATTTATCCGTAGAGGGAATAGCAAGAATTGGATGAATATCCATGTTGATTATGTTTGGCGACCTTTAATAAATAACAAATATTTATCGTTTCTCACAATTTACTGGCAACATTATTGAGCCTCACTTGTTTTATTTGTAGAAGAGACTATTTATTGTTTTGCACGGTTCAGAAACTATGCCCATCTCTTTTATATCAAATAGTGCGCGGCTAAGATCTGCCCGGTTAGGTGAGAGGCAGCGGAGAGACAATCGAGAGGCGGGGCGAGATCTAGCCTTTGAGCGACTTCCGTTCTTTATTGCATAGTGTCATTTTCTTATAAAAGTACATGTTATATGCAGAATAACAGTAAAATCAGTGATAGAAAACGAATGGATCGTTTAATATGATTCCAGTCTTTGGAACTTACAGAATGGTCATTTTATTGATTAGCTCAATCTTGATCTGTCGTTTGAGTGAATAAGTGTATCGAATGATATTGCAGAATTCATCGTTCTCCGATATGACTGATATCGCATCTGCCGTATCGATATCAGATAGGGCATCATCCATCTATAATTGATTATTTATAATAATTAAATAAATAAGTATGCTGAAGAAAAAAAAGGCAATTAAAAGTTGAAAAAGAAATTAGTTGCAATTAGAGCATAAAGGAACCGACCGATTTTTGCTGGAATAGGAAACTGGAATGATGTGAATAGTGAATGAATTGTTCAGTTACGAGAATCATTTCAATTAGTTATTTGAGCACCTATCTCGTCGCCCTTTCTCATTGCTCGCGTTCATAAATAGCTTCCGTCTAGGGACATACCGTTAAAAAATTATTTTAGTCCCTCCACGAGGATGCAAAAGATGGCAAAACTTCTCCGTTACGCGTTCGTGCGAAATTCTCCATTGTAAGAGCTTTATTGCAAAATGCTGTGTTTTTCATTGTTCGCAATACTTGGCAAATCATTTTACCTTTCCTTTTATCAATTCAATTTTCTGAGATAACCTCACATCATTGTTATTATTCACAATTTCTTCCGTGTTCTTTGCTCTTTTTAATATCACGTATATTATCTAGTTGTAACATTTGGATTTTGAGTTCAATTCCAGTAAAAGTCGAAATTTTATTTTCCTTTTCCCATCATTAATTAAAGCCGCCTTCTTTCGGACTTTAATGTTATTGTCTCGCTTCACAATTTCGGTTCTAATCCATTTATGTCATTATGGTATATTGTTATATTACGCTAAAAAACCAGTTTGTTGATGCATAATATTTATGTACATTGCACTAACAATCAATTGGATATTATCTTTGGAAAGTTACTAATTGATTGGTATGGCAAAGATATAAATTTGTTATATAATCATAAACACACATTCTTCCGCAATTTATCATGCGGTGATTCAAAACGAACAAGTGTCATAGTGAATTCATATTTTGCCTTGATCGATCATTATTTTCTAGGAGAGAGTTCGTAACCCGTTCTTGTTTCTTTAATTCTATTCTTTTCTATTCTTTGATATGCAGATACGAGTAACAACAAATGAGAATCGAATGTCCACACTGTAGAAAGGTGAGTGTTTATCAATATGTTTTATTCTCTTGTCAAATATCTTTTCCATTTCACTTTTTACAGCCTCGAGCTTTCTTAAAAGTCCAGGCTATACTATCTAGCATCGATTAGAGATTGAAAGTAGAGGAGAATTCGGTTGGACACCTCTTTTTCTCAACTTTGAGCCTCTCTCCAGTGCTCCACGAGTGCTGCAATGCGGTCACAGCTTCTGTCCGGACTGCGTTACCATTAGCTTTAAAAGAAAGAAAATTGCCTCATGGGTAAAGGTTTACTGTTTTTTTTTAGTTTAATTAACATTTTAAATAACGACCGAGACACAATAAAGTACATTAATATCTATTTTTTTAAAAAAATTACATATAAAGTGCATTCAAACCAAACTAGTATATCAATAAATATTACTTATTTAAATGTATAAAAAAACTCCAATAACATTTATCGAAATATAATAGTAAATTCAGTTTTTTTTCCAGATCACCTTTACTGATCAGTACAAATGCCTGATATGCAATGAAATGTCAAAGACGCAGAACATCAACTACATTTTGGAAGGAATCATCATCGAGTAACATATTGCAAATTTAATTTAATTTAAATTGAATTACAGTTCAAAACCAACGTAAAGAGAAAAAAATGCGAGAGAGTGTGTGAAAAGTTGAGAGTTTTTTTCATGGCTTTTCATTTCTTTTCTGGATTTTTGTACAGAGCATAAGTGGCAGTAGGTAATGATAGAGAATGGAGTGTGGGAATAAGGGAGAAATAAATTGATCTTTGGTCTTTGCCGTTCACAAGCATTATGGGCCTTCCGTCCAAAGTTTCCCGTCACTCGCACTCTCGCAATCAATTATATCACAGTCACATTTCGTAACGTCCGAGAGACAGTCATTGTGTCCTGGAAGAGTCCTTTCTTCTCGTAGACAAACAACGCGAAATTCAAATTCAAATCTCTGACCACTTTCTCTGATTCTATGTAAATGTTTCGAGAAAAGAGCAATATCTACGATTGTGGGAATTTGTAAAATTGTGGTATTTTACTTAAAAAAGATATTTCAGTGACGAAATAGACCGACTGCGCTCAGAAAACGCGATGTTGAAGCTCAAATGCGAATCATTCGAGGAGAAATTAGCCGAGCAATCGTTACTCGAAAAGCCGCTTGCGATGTGAGTGTCTCCATAAAGCATGTAATCAAAAAAATATTACTGTAATTGTCCGTACTGCTTGAGATGTTGTAAAATGCTAAACTGGGGAACGGCATTTCCGTTCCATAATAAATGCCCACCTATTGTCTTGCACGGATAATTATCCAATGATTCAATAATAAAATACGTTTTCGATATTTTTTTTCAGGAATCTCTTCGACTATTGGAGCAATTTTGAAGTAGACAAAGAATACTATTTTACCATCACTATATGCTTAATTGTTCTTATTGTATTAATGATTGTTGCGATCGATTCTTTGATGTGATAAATAATAGTCGCAAAGATATTCAAACGCACTTATTTATTTATTTTTTCATACATTCGTGATAACATTTGAAACAACAATTGAATGAACGAATGAGAAGGACGGTGGTGCTGGGAAACGGAGACAGGGTAAGGAAGAGCTGACGAGTTAGTAATGCTAACTTGTGGTCGTGTCAGAAAAAAACCCAATGCACGTTTTCTGAACCTTGACGGTATTATTTTTTAAGGCATTTATCTTTATTTTTTTTATTTTAAAAAAAGTGAGACATTGAGGAATCGGGCAAATAAAGGCAGAATTCACACGTAATATTATTGCAATCTCTTCGGTCTTTTCTATTGATCTATTGATATGATATCAAGTAGTTGTACCTGTAAACATCACGTTAATGAATTACTGTTGATAAGGTCAACACTAAGGGCAAAGGCAATTCCCGATATTCAAGGAGCACGAAGTCATGTGCGAGATCATAGCTAATTCCTGTGATAGGGATAATTCGATGGTTAACACTACCATGAAAGGCAAATAAGGATGTATTAACCGCTCAATAGTAAACAATTGTTATAAAAACATTACACAGTTTACCTCCTTTTGTCCCTCCTTTGTCATGAAGACTTGGATTAAGAAAATTTACACTCAAACTGTTATTGATTCTTTTGCAACGCAGACAGTAATCTCTTCTTAATGACTTTCTAATCACCTGAAAACAGTTGATATTGTCCGTATAAAATGTACTTGCATATTTGCCTTGCTACTGCTGCTAAACAGAGAAAGAACAATCGATCGAACCCAACTTTCCATCCCTTCCCTTCTCTTCGCACTCTCTGATCTACAGTGCTGGCCAATATTCTATGATAAACCAGAGAAGAGAGTTAAATTATTTCGGGGTGTTCCTTTCAAGGAAAAAAAGAGAAACAAATACACAGACTATTATATTGTTCGTATAAAATGTACTTGTGTATTTCCCTTGCTACTAGCTGCTGAACAGAGAAATATTCTATCTATCGACTCCCACTTTTTCCTCCCTTTTTCCTGATCTACGTACTATCTCACTTGTGCGCTCTCCCTAAATATGGAAACACAGATTGTGGCTCCGGCTCGCTGCTCTCGTACCAGATAAACAAGATGCATTTTATACGGTCAATATTGTTGAATAGAACATTGTTGAACTACGAGAACGATCATATTATGGAACGATCTCAACATATTTGGTCTTCATCCCTTTAAACCATACACAATGTCACCAAAATATCACGGCTAGGTTCAACCTTTATCGGAATTCTGTCAAAAACCTCATGGAACAATAGACTATTGACAGATAATTTAGACATCTAGAAAACCAGTTTAGTAAAACTGCGCATGATTTACAAATGTAGCAAGTGTGTCAAAAAACACCATGAATCTTTTTTTTTCATTATTGTTTCATGGTTGTCTGTTCCTCTCTTTGTAGTAATATGTTCACTGTTCGTGAGGGGAATTGATAAGATAAGCAGCGACAACAATGTCTTGACTGTTTTTAATGACGCATTAGCGATTTAGAATCATTCGAACAGTTAATCATTATTGCACGTAAAAATATCGGGAAATTGTTTTTCTTGTTATGTACTGGAAAATGTTCGTTTATGGAAATAAAAACGAAATTGAAACTTTTCAGTTCGATTGTTATCCCTTTTCCACGCTGGTATATTTAAACTAGTAGTTTACTTATCATTCCCACTAGACGTAGACTTGCAAACGTAAGTTTACTGCAACTGGTGTATAATACTGTAATGCATTTCGTCAAATGTTCTTTCACTTGTAGTAAACTAACAACAGACTGCTAGTCTGTGACATAACGTAAGTAAACTACTAGTTTGGAAATACCAGAGTATCTGACACCATGATTTTTCATGTTCATATTATTTCTATTGGCATCGTGAAACTCGAATACTTAATTATTGTAGAGCTAATTTCCACACAAAATAAACATTCTGCCCGTGTTAATCGTTGTGGGAGGCAGTCATGCCAACTCAGGGGTCTCCTTCTTTAAACCTCTGAAATAAATATATTTTTCACTGAAAAAAAACACTCTATTTTCTATAGACTGGCGTAATTTCTTGTTGTTGCTGCCCAAAAAATCTGGCTATTTTTCTTCCTTGTTTTATTTTGATTTACGATCATGTGAAGAGTCTGGGGACTCATTATCGAAATCATTATCATTCGACTCACTCCAGACACCCCCCCCCTATTTGTTATCATTCTCATTTATTATTTCTTTCACAATGATCTGCAACTGTTTGAATATTTATTTTCCTTTCTGTACCCCATACCCAGTGTTGTTTCTACTGCAAGTACACAAACCATTCGCATTCGTTGTCATAGTGTTATTTACTACCCAATTTCATTTCGTTGAATACGACTTACTTGTCTACGTTAAACTAAAGATTGTAAATTTGATTTGATGCTCCTTAATCTATTTCTATGCTTTTCCTATCGTATTAACGTATATTTTTCCCGCAAAAACAGCTTATAAAAATAGTTTTGCAAATTGAGGAAAAGTATGGTCGATGACGATTGGGACCTCATACGTGACGAGAAGGTTATTCTTGTACTCAATTGCTTTTTTTTCTACTTCAAAGATAAAAATATATTGATTTAAATAGTTTTCAAAATAAATAAATTAGGAAATCGAGTCGATCGACGCAGAGATGGTGATGAATATGAGGACCGAGCAAGAGGAGGAGGAGATATTGCAGATGTTAAAAGAGAAACATGTGAATGAATTGGCGAAGAACTGGTGAGTTCATCATTGTTAAGATGGAGACCCTCGAGCTTTTTCGTAACAAGACTGTTCGGGTAGAATGATAGAGATTTATCACACGAACCGAACGGCATATTTCATATTGCGTGATGATATGTTTGAAGCTTGTTGAAGCATTGAAAGTGCAACTTTTGAGGCAAGTAGAGAGTTTCTATCCGATTTGCATACTTGACTCTCTCACTTTCCCATTGTCACTTACGCTAATTCCCATGCAATATTTACATTCTATCCCATGTTAATCGTTGCGGGAGTCAGTCATGCCAACTCAAGGGTCTCCTTCTTTAAAAGCCAACCCCGACCGTATTTGACAGTCCGCTCTGGCCACACTCTCTCTCATGAACAAAGAAAGCGAAAGAGTGTGGCCAGAAAGTTTCAATTAGCTCGGGGTGTTCCTTTTAGCATTTTCCTGATACCTTTTCCATTTCGCTGATATATTTCACTAAAAGCCAGAGTTAAAATTTTCGAGGACGTTTCATTGATAATATCGATAAAAACACTTTACCATGATGATTCCGCGATAACTCTCTGAAACATAGCCATTGCAGGTTCTACAAATTCTTCATACTCTTCCTCGTCTTTATGTTGATTCAATGTCACATGGATTTGGTGAAGGACGCTCGTATCATTGCCACCTTACAGAAGGAACTAGTAGAAGCCAAAGATAAATTGGAAATTGCTACCGAACGCCTGAAGGAGACCCACGTTCAATTGTTAAAGTACCTGCCTAGTAATGAACTGTGAAGGCCCACCTTCATGATTTGCATACTTAGCACATGTGCGATGGAAATTCATCTCCCATTTTTCCCTGGACCAGTAATTTCATTATGAACATATGTAAATTTAATGGAATAAATAAATATATGAATTCTTATCTAAAGAGGTTGCACATTTGTTGATTCTATCTTAATTTTATAATGCATAGTATTTCGTTCCCTTTAACGTGAACGCATTTAGCCAAAACATTGTTAATAATCTTTACACTATTCGTTAATCCTTGAATTTAAGGAGGGGGATTTAAGGATCAGTGTAGAGTCCCATATCATGTCAGAGCTCTCGCCCCTTGACCTCTAGATAAGTGTTGAAACCATAATCTTTCAATCTGATATATATATATATATATATATATATATATATATATATATATATATATATATATATATATATATATATTGAATCAATGCGAACCCCTTCCCCGCTAGGTTTTGCCAACATATCTTAGATCACGTTGATCTTTGATCTTACTTAGTCTGCTCCCTCCCCAATTCCTGCCACCCACTTTCTCGATTCTCTTATTCTCTTATTTATTCTTCGCCGCAAATGTTGTCACATCTTTATTGGATGTATGATAAATAAATAAAATAACATAAATAATCGTAGAATTCCTCTGAATTTAATCGACATGCTACGCCCTTGATCATAATTCTACCGATTTTATGTGGTCATGTACATAAATAGTCCTTTCGTCCTAATCATCATTGTGAACATCAATATTTGTTCTTTGAATATTTTTTTTTGCTTTGTAGCTTGACGATATCACGACAACAATCATGAAATCAATACCGCCGAACCTCAAGCTGAGATATGTTTTAATTTAAAAAAAAACAACAAAAAACTTGCTCCCTGTGAGGCTCGAACTCACGACCTTCAGATTATGAGACTGACGCGCTGCCGACTGCGCCAAGGAAGCACACTTCGGTAGCCCTCGCTGTGATACATGCTGATAACATCTCTCTTCATTCACTCGCTTCGTATCTTTTCTCATCGAACTGGTTGGGAAAGAGTAAAGAAGGAAACCTTGCTCTTCCATTTGTGTTCACAATCCAAATAAGTGTTGGGTGTTTGATACGATAAAATAGATTAAATTTTGTTGCATCGGGTTTTTATGCCCATCTATTTGTGGTAAAAGCACATCCCGAGCTCATTTGAAACTCTCCCGTTTTCTGTATATGTGAGAGCGTTGTCATATCGGAGTTTAAAAAATCGCTGGCGTGCCTTTAATATTCAGTCCTTTCCACCCAGAAAAATAAGTGTTACCCACGGAGCATTCGACCTGAGGAGTTTTTTTTGAGCTCGAAAAGTGTTAAAGATGATATTTCTCAAGTCTTATGCTGGATAACACTTCTTGTTCTGTGTTCTTTTAAACTTTTGGATTTAATATTATACGTCATAAAAAGTCTTTGTTGTCAGTGATCACTATAATTGTGTTATGCAAACCAAATTTGGACCAATTTAGACATTGCCAACAATACAATTCGATTTGAATGTCTCCAATTTTGTTCTGGCATATTCATAATTCTTAATTGCGCGTATAAAAGGGGCTTATTTCTATGCTTTCGCAACTCGTTCCTCCTCTTTTCGCACGTAAGTTATTTATCCGTCCACTTTAAGACTCTAATCTTAACTTCACTAATCTTAACTGTTACCATTTCAGGAAAATATGAGGATGGCAGTTTTTTCCTTGATTCCTTTAGCTCTTAAGAACGGTCTTGGGTGCTCAAGAGAACTAAATATTTTTGGCTTTTTTCTCCAATTTTTCTTGGCTTATCTTACCATGCAATGTCCTGAGAAGGCGAGGAGAGCTTAGTCATCTTTTATTGATGATTTAATTACTTTTTCTTGGCTACATTATCTTCTTGGTTCACTTTGATGCAATTGGGCCACCGCAGAATTAAAACCAGTAGCCAATCGTCGAAGTCGATGTCTTATCAGCTTCAGATCCTTCCCATTCTTCAGCAATCCCCCATGAATGGAGGGTGTATGTTGAGTGGGAGGTTGTGCGGGTGGTGACTGAATTCATCTTATCCCCTTAACCCATTCTTATTTTTTTCTGATTTTAGGCTGAATTAAGCAAGCAGTCGTTCAAATCTAGCACCGATCACGCATAAAGTGATAATATACTTTCCCCGATGATTTCGATATTGAATAAATATTTGTCAATATTATGTGTGGTACGCAAGTATATCAAATAATGGATGCATAATACTATAAATATCATAAATAATAATATGAATAATATTATAAATATAATATTATAAAGATGACCACGTGGAACAATGGCAATGAAAGCGAGAGAGCATTGCCAGAGCGGAGAGATTCAAATTAGCTCGGTGTGTGTCACGAGACAACGAAAACAGACTTATGGGGTGTTAAAATCTCAGAAAAGTAGATGGAATTAATTTTGCGATTGTAAAAGTATTAGGTTGTCTCATAAGTTCCTAACTTTTTTGTCACATTTTTCGATTTCTTTGTTCTAAGAAATGAATGTAGCCAGCGATCTAAAATATCGTCCCTGCACATCGGTGGTATCTTGCCAACATCTTATCAGCATATGGATCCCAGGTATCCAGAACTCTTGGAACTGGGTGGCAAAGAATCCGGTGAAGGCCCTCTTGACATCAACTCTTTTTTATCATTGGCTACTTTAAGGAATCGATGGAGGGTGGAAACGAGGTGTTCATAGCGCAAGGCATAGTCTTTAGTATAAGAAGGATGGGGTAGGACAGCACAGCCATGCACCGCTAATTTAGCATTAATCGATATATATCAATGCGGTAAATCACATTAGTCCTGAATGTCGTTTTTGGCATTTTTCTCCCTACTCGACAAAGCAAGAAACCTCTGCTGCCGTAGTTAGAGAGTATGAGGGGTGGCGATAATACTAGATATATCGGTGATAAGATACAAGCCTATCACCCTTTGAGCTTGCGAGCACAATTTCACTCTTCAATTTTTGCTTCAAATATCAAGTTTGAGCATTTTTCCTGTCATTTCAGTCTTATCAATCAACATAGACTCTTCACTGCTGTTATCACAGAGGACCCTTCTATCATCTCCTGTGATTGTTTGATTGGGTCATGCCTGGTTACGACGGGATGTAAAAAGAAAGATAGTCATACCAACCCTCAAATTGTTGTCAATTGAGGAAAACGGTATCGATCATTTATTTTAAATTTTTGTACACTTTCGACATCCGCAAGCCCATTCACTATAGCTGAGAGGGGAACTCCGACCATGGTTGACAAAACCTCACTGGTGCGATGGGGATCCAATTCAGTTTCTTCGTGCTGTGTTTCAAAATCTATCACCATGCAATGTCCAGATTGGCAACATTGAACGACAGTGTAGTCTCTATAATGGAAGCGATGGAACCGGGTCTTCACTGTTCCATTACAAGGAGTACCTATGCTATGCATGCCTCGCTGCATGACTTCATAGAGATTCTTCTTAAAGGAAGATAGCAAAATAAAAATTATCACGATTTTTGCATAAAATTAATTTTTACAAAATTTTCCGAAATTTTTCCATTTGAAAACAGTTGATGATGACTACATCATGCTTACCCAGATGAGATAATGTGCTATCAGTAGCGCTTAGCCAGACAGCCCTGTATGTTCATAGCTAAAAAAGAGAGCGCTTCAAAATCATGACACAAAAAAGTCAGGGACTTATGAGACAACCTAATAGTTGGAAAAGTAGCATAGCTTCATAATTTACAAACTTTTACACTGAAATTTCGAAGCTAAACTACTTTTCAAACTACTTTTACAGTCACAAAATTACACTTCAGCCAAAAATTGGACTCCAAAAGTGATCTTTGATCTCGCGAAAAATAAAGTTGAGATTTTCTTATCTTGTTATATACCATTCGAAAGAGCGCAAAAAGTTATGTTAGAATATAAATTTTCAGAGCTCTAGGTCTAGTATATCGTACATGTAAAAATAGTTGTATCATGAACGGTGTGAATGGATCTGAACGGATCAGGCCGATCAAACGGGATTGCGAGCGAGCCGGCCATTTTCGTTATTTTTCTTTCTTTTCATTGTTTTTCTTTTCATCGAATCTACTATATTGAAATACATTAGGCCAAAATATTGCCATTTAATAAAAATCATCATTTTCGCGAGGAATAAATTGCTCCAATGAACCAAGATTGACCCATTTATTCAGCGTATAATCGGAACAATTTATTCATTTGTAAAGCAATGATTTTGCTAAATGGCAATATTTTGGCGTGATTTCTTTCAATACAGTATATTCGAAGGAAAGAAAAACAATGAAAAGAAAGAAAAATAACGAAAATGGCCTTCTCGCTCACAATCCGGTTTGATCGGCCTGATCCGTTCAGATCCATTCACACCGTTCATGATAAAACTATTTTTACATGTACGATAGCTCCCGTAAGGTGCGAAAAACCAATGTTTTGGGACATTTTTAATCTTCAAAAAAATAAATCACCTCTTTACGATCATCTCCGGGGAATTCCATCGACGCTATCTTGTAGCAAATTTAATGTAGAAATGTCTAAACATCACTTTTAAGCCAACGCTATCGCCCGATTTCCCTTGTCGACAAATGAGCTAAATACTCCTGGTAAAAAAATGAATACTCCTGGTCCGATATGCGTGTGATACAACTATAACTTACGATATGCTACCATATGCTTCTGCTACAAGAGCTACAACGTTAACTATTCGCGATCTTTTCAAGAGGTTTATTGAATAGCACGAATATTTGGAGAAATATTGAAATCAAGAAGGAATAAAGACAATTAACAAGGGAACCATAACACATTCCCGTGGCGATATGACTAGTGACATATACCATTCGAATCAGTATCCGATTCTGATAAGACATCGTTGATAAGAAAACTAAAATATTTAAGAGCTTGGAGAAAATCGATAATGAAAATCACACAAATCCAAGGCAATGCAAGAGGCAATTGAGATCAACTCGGCTTTCAGCTCCTACCTCACCGACCCTTGTGTTGTAGTGGATAAGGCGCACGCGTTACATTTTGTAAGTACGTGGTTCCATGCCTGTTATGCGACATTATATTTTACTGATTTTTTCGAAGACCGAACAAATGTTTATGCCGTTAACATTTGTGAAATTTAGCATTGGTTGGAAGGCGTAATTGACATGATAAATGTCGAATCTGAAGCTGAAACAACTATAATGCAGACACAAAAGCCCGCGAGTAAGAGATCAGGGGTTAAGCAGACGATCGATAATCATCTACAATGGATAACAATGAAGCAATAGACATGAATTTTTGAACTTGGAAAAATCAGCAAAATATAATGTCGCATTCCAGGCATCGAACCATGCACTTGCGAAATGCAAAAAAAAATCATTCATTCACACATTTTATATTATTTGTTATTTTCTGTACCGTGTTTCCTTGAAAACGCATAAATATTATTATTATAATGTAACGCGTGCGCTTTATCCACTACACCACAAGGGTCGGTGAGGTAGGAGCTGAAAGCCGAGTTGATCTCAATTGCCTCTTGCATTGCCTTGGATTTGTGCGATTTTCATTATCGATTTTCTCGAAGCTCTTTAATATTTGAGTTTTCTTATCAACGGTGTCTTATCAAAATCGGATACTGATTCGAATGGTATATGTCACTAGTCATATCGCCACGGGAATGTGTTATGGTTCCCTTGTAAGCGAGTAAAATGGACAAAAACACTTTAAAATGCCGAATTGCCCAAGGAGAAGCCTGGGGCCGCATTGGTAGGCCAGCGAAAAATCAGCAAAAAAAATTTGCCTGAGGTGGGATTCGAACCCACCCCAGAATAATGAGCTCGATCGGGCAATTCAGAAACTATGCCGATCTCTTTTATATATCATATAGCGCGCCGCGAAGGACAGCCGGGTTAGAGAGAGGCAGCGGAGAGACAACCGAGAGGCGGGGCGAGATGTAGAAGGCTACATCTCGCCCGCCTCTCGATTGTGACTTCCATTCGTTAGCACCGTTTGTCATTTTCTTATGCAAGTGTATTTTATACGCACAACTAGAAGATTGTTTTTTTTTAAATATTTTTGACAACATTTCTTAATTCAATTTGAACAAAAACTATGCTTTAAAATAGAAATCAATGCTTGACTCATGAAGTTTTACTGCTCTTATCAGCACAAACATTCTTATCATTTCTATCACCTTTTTCTCGATTTGTATTTCTTAACTCGTGTTTCCTTTTTGCCATTTTTTGATATTTAGCATTCATTTCTGGTGCAAGAATTCATTTACATGTTCAAATTACCAGTGAAACAACGAAGAAATTTACCTTGCGATGTCGCTAAAGGAGCTCGGAAACAAGTTCCTCGACAAGGTTTGCGTTTAAACCACTTTGAAATGAGTTCAGACTCTCCGATCTGACAACTTTCTCTCGCTCTTACGTGAAATACATGAGAGAAAGTTAACAGAGCTGACAGCGCTGAACAGAGCTGAACAATTCAAGGCAAAATTGAATTTCATTTATTTCGTCATAATTTCAGGTCGTTGGCACCGAAGCGACATTAGGATCGAACGTTGACTCCATTTCGAAGACCTTAAACAGTCCGATTCTGGTTACTAATGTTGCTAAGTATTTAAAGATTGATATCCCGCATGTTATATTCCGGTTGTTAGCGCAATATCTTGTTACCTCTTGTACGTATTCAAGGGGAAATATGAGAATTTAGATAACTATCTAATCAGAATTAGTGTCAACATCATCCTGGCGCATTTTTAAATGTACTGGTTAATACAGTGCTCGACATAATGATAGGACACCCCTAAAATTTTGTGATTCCGGCCGAAAGGTCAATGGAAATCAAAAGATGTATATTCCATTTGCATCCCCTCCTTGGATAACTAAGGTAGCCCACGTATGAGAATATTCACTTTCCCGGTCAACGAGAAAATAATAATATATCGAAATTTTAATGTGACATAATAGGACACCCTGATTTTTTTCAGAAGTTACTATTTTTTTCAAACTTCTGCATAACATCAACGGGTCAATAACAGGTTAGTAATCAATCTTATGGCCCTTCCTCGAGAATGGACCGAAGATGCGATTGGGCATCCTAATATAGAGGATGGAAATCACTTGAGGCTCGATGTCGCCCCCACTACTTTTTGATGGCAGCCTTCAACTCGGCAAGGGATGCATACTGTTTGGTGTTCTTGTGCACACGACTAACCAGGATGCCCCATATGTTCTACATGTGGTTTGCATCGGGGTTGCACGTAGGACATGGAAGAACTGTGATGTTCTTAACTGCGAACAATGGTTTTGAGGGGTTATGGCAAGCATGGAGGAGCTCTATTTCTGGGAGATCTGGTGGCGGACACGGCTCTTCATCATGAAGGGAACGAGGGTTGTCTGGTGCATCACCTGACACTACGCATAGTCCATCCTGCTGGTGCGGAAAGAGATATGCGGCTTGTCGAATTTTAAGAACGCGCCCCAGTACTATACATGATAATTTTTTCAAGAATTTTAAAAAATATCGGTTTCTGATTGCATTCACCGATGAGAAGAAGTTCAACTCCAATAGCCCGGATGGCTATAACTGCTTCTGACATGAGTTCCTCAAGGAACCGCGTAATTTCAGCTGGAGGAAGTTCAGTCATGTTCAGAGACGCATTCTTAAAATTCGACAAGCCGCCCATCTCCTTCCGCACCAGCAGGATGGACTATGCGGAGTATCAGGTGATGCACCAGACTACCCTCGTTCCCTTCATGATGAAGAGCCGTGTCCGCCACCAGATCTCCCAGAAAGAGAGCTCCTCCATGCTTGCCATAACCCCTCAGAACCATTGTTCGCAGTCAAGAACATCACAGTTCTTCCATGCCCTACGTGCAACCCCGATGCAAACCACATGTAGAACATATGGGGTATCCTGGTTAGTCGTGTGCACAAGAACACCAAACAGTATGCAACCCTTGCCGAGTTGAAGGCTGCCATCAAAAAGCAGTGGGGGCGACATCGAGCCTCAAGTGATTTCTATCCTCTATAGGAGGATGCCCAATCGTATCTTCGGTCCATTCTCGAGGAATGGCCATAAGATTGATTACTAACCTGTTATACATCTTTTGATTTCCATTGACCATTCGGACGGAATCACAAAATTTTAGGGGTGTCCTATCATTATGTCCAGCACTGTACGTACAAAACCACTTCAGAAGATGCTGACCTCCTCACGATGGAAATGATATCGCTCTCATTCTATTTCAAGGTCGGTAATGAATGCATTTTGCAAAGCTTTAAAATACTGATCGATTTTTGTTCCTCATCAATGGTATCTTACAATTAGTATTGACACGACAATCAAGCAAGTGAATAAATTGTTCCATTTGCATCCAGATTGCGATCGTTCTCTTCTGTTGTTTGGTCGTTGTGATGATTCTAAAGTACGCTTGCAGCGGGACTGCAATACTCTGCAAAATGGTGATTTACTTGTCCTTTTATCTGCATTTCTGTAGCTTTTCGTACATGTTTGGCTTCGCTCCAATTAGAAGTTACTATATATGCCGCTGAATCCAACTTCTTTTATACTTTAAAAATAAATAAATGAATATGTAAATGAATATATTATCGCAGATTCGTCAACAGAAGAATGCGAGTAGAAATCGATCAATGGAGGAGAAGGAGAATTTCAATGTTTGAAAATAATGATACGAGCATTGTTTTACGATATGCAGTAACTCTTTATCTTCGAGCCATGTCAGTTGTACAAAACAAATAAATTATTTAAAATTCACAAAATATTGCAAACAATTTTGAAACAAACCAAAGGAAAAATGAAACATTGCGGAATACCCTGCGAAGATTGATAAAATCTACGCAGCCAAATACATGATACTCAGTTAGGAATGCCTGGAAGGGGCTGAGAACAGATGAAATTGTGCAGGGGAATAGAGGCGAATCCGGATATCACGATTCCGAATGAATCCGATGCTGACGCTACCGACATTGAGTATTCACGGACATCCGGTGCTACCTGAAATGTGGCAAATAGTTAACCAATGAGGGAAATAGTTAACCAATGTGGAAAATAGTTAACCAAAGTGGGAAATGGTTATCGAAACTGGGAAATTTTTAACCAAAGTGGGAAATAGTGAACCAATGACGGAAGTAGTTTTCCAAAGTGTGGAATTGATTAATCAAAGTGAGACTTTCACCCCCAGTGGGAAATGGTAGCCAACGATTAAAACTTGGAAACTTCCGCGGTACTCACCTCACGATGAATCTTGTTGAATGTGTTCACGTAGGACGCACCACCGAGCAAGCCCTGGAATGAGCCTTTTTGTGATAATAATAAAACGCATTCAATAAATGTCTATCGTAGCCACTTTAACACGTTTATAATCTTGGACAACGAATGCATTGAAAGGGACACCCAGAGCTATTTTAAAGGGGCTGACACCTTTGTCAACGGTCTCTTCAACGCTCTACGCTCTCTCGTTGTTAGAGAACAGAGAAATAGTGTGCGCAATGAAGAGACCATTGAGAGAGGTCATTCTCCCCTTAAAACTCTCTGCTCTGGCAATGCTCTCTTTCATTTTTTTTGTTTATGAGAGAGCGCTGCCAGAACGTAGAGTAAAATTAACTCGGAATGTGCTTGAAAGAATTCTTTAGCCAAAAAAAAACAGATGATTGTAAAATTGTAACGACGGTTACCTCAACGACAATGAGCGCGAATAGGATGGCGATGTGTGGAACGAAGAAGTAGAGTGCGTCGAAGAAGAAGAAGAGACAATTGGCGATCTGGAAATTGTAAAAAATACTTTTTTTAAAATAATAATTCACCCCATGCTAATGAGAATTTGAGTAGAACGTTGTAATATTTGTTGAATCAGAAGTGATAATTGTGTTGGAAGATCAGCAACGCAGCTAAAATTTAAAATGATACTCAGTCAAAGAACCCACTTGGAGTACAGGTAGGATGTACAGAACGAAGCGAGGCAGTTCGATTATATCGACTGATGAGCGGGAGATGAATACTCCCACCTGGTACAGCACCTGCAAGAGATGATACTCAGTCGTCTATGCAGCGAAATTCAAAAGTAGATTAATGATACTCAGTCTTAGATTTATCTACGCAGCGAAATATCAATTTCCCAATCACAATGTACAAGACACTGTTTTCTGATGTGGCATGATACTCACAAGGGAATCCCCGGAGGCCACACTCACCGATCTTGACAAAATTTTTACTTGTGGTGAACCTCATATAGGGATGAGGTTTAGCGGTGTCGGGAGCTGCTTATCAATTTTTTGAAATTTTAAAATTCATTTTTAAGATCGACCAAAAAATGGGCGGTGCGCGCAGTGTGCACATAGAGATTACACACCACTCATTATCCAAGTTCATTTTGACAGTGAAACAGATGTGTCGGTGGTGTAGTGTTAAGTTTCATGCTTTGAGGTCGGTAGGTAGTATGTTCAATCCCTTCTGCGTTTTACTCTTTTGCAAGGACTTGTAAATTTCACAAGCATTTTTTTTGTCAACACATTCAAAATTGATTTTTGAAAAAATATTTGAATATTTATTTACATTGTGTATAGTAAAATTTATCAAACGATAAAAATGGAATTTTAACAATAGTGATATTCTGCAATAAAATGATTGAAACAAAATTCTAGATCACACAATGCACATTTAATGAATGGGAGATTTAAACAGTTAGGAGTTGAACAGCAATGAGAAAGCGAAGACGGGAACAATGCCTGCACGGGTGAGAGAAATGGAGCAGGGGCAGTAATAGGGGGGGGGGGGGGGGGGGCGATCGATTCGGCAACGGATCATAAATCGGTTGGGAGATGGCCTGTGGCAACAAAATTTGCACCATTGTTATCAGTAGGAGTGTACGGTATTGGACTACCGTGACCGTCGGAAATCGCGAACTGATTTTTTCAGTCGACCCATGACCCGGGGTCATGGTTGAAATTTGCCGAAGTCAAAAAATTATGATGATCCGAGATCAAATACAAGTTGACGTTATATCATTAGTGAGTCAACTTTTATCTTACAGGATAACGTAACCAGAACTACCGTAATCAAACCGCGATTTGCCGTGAACATCGCTATAATATTGTAGGGTACAGCAGCTAGAATACGGTAGTTCGGGTTACGGTATCCATAAAGTAAAAGTCGGCTCACTATTGATATAATGACAACTAGTATTTGGTCTCGGGACGTCATGAATTTTTTTTAAAAAGGTCATGGGTTGAATGAAAAAAATTAGTTCGCGTTTCCCGACGGTTACGGTAGTCCAACACCGTACAATCCTACTGATAACAATGGTGCAAATTTTGTTGCCACAGGCCATCTCCCAACCGATTTATGATCCGTTGCCGAATCGATCGCCCCCCCCCCCCCCCCCCCCCCCTATTACTGCCCCTGCTCCATTTCTCTCACCCGTGCAGGCACTGTTCCCGTCTTCGCTTTCTCATTGCTGTTCAACTCCTAACTGTTTAAATCTCCCATTCATTAAATGTGCATTGTGTGATCTAGAATTTTGTTTCAATCATTTTATTGCAGAATATCACTATTGTTAAAATTCCATTTTTATCGTTTGATAAATTTTACTATACACAATATAAATAAATATTCAAATATTTTTCAAAAATCAATTTTGAATGTGTTGACAAAAAAAATGCTTGTGAAATTTACAAGTCCTTGCAAAAGAGTAAAACGCAGAAGGGATTGAACATACTACCTACCGACCTCAAAGCATGAAACTTAACACTACGCCACCGACACATCTGTTTCACTGTCAAAATGAACTTGCGATAATGAGTGGTGTGTAATCTCTATGTGCACACTGCGCGCACCGCCCATTTTTTGGTCGATCTTAAAAATGAATTTTAAAATTTCAAAAAATTGATAAGCAGCTCCCGACACCGCTAAACCTCATACCTATATGAGGTTCACCACAAGTAAAAATTTTGCCAAGATCGGTGAGTGTGGCCTCCGGGGATTCCCTTGTCAGCGAATGATCTCACCTGGTACCATCTGTACTGACTGCTTCGTGATAGTCCGAAGCCGTTGTCGCAATCAAAGAAGATTAGTTGCACCTGGCGATATGATACTCAATGAAGACTATTCTACGCAGCCAAATTAAACGGTATTCAGTTAAACGCACACCCCAAGCTAATTTGAAACTATCCGCTCTGGCAACGCAGTCAATGAAAGCGAGATGGCATAGCCAGAGCAGAGAGTTTCAAATCAGCCCGGGGTGTGCTTTTAAAATACTCACGATTCCTTGATTGATCAAATATTCTGCCAGGTAGACGAGAGAAAGAGGAATCATGTACTTCAACAGAGGCTGAAAAGAATAGCATGGATTCATAGAAAACATTTTTACATTGTAGCTTTCACAGTTTTAAAGAATGGATCGGTTACCCGCAGAAATTTTCAAACTATGAAAATATGGCGAAAACCAGCGACAAATCGTGGGAAAAAATGTTTGATCATGATAATCTGTGATTGATTAAAACCTTTCTCAAAGGCCTACGCATGCTCGTTGTTGGAGAACAGACAAATAGTGTGCGCAATGAGGAGGCCATTGAGAGAGGCCACTCTCCTTTTAACAATAAGGGAGGAAATAAGGCTGAATATGTTACTAACCAGAACCAACATCATCTTCTCTTTCGGAGAGAGTGCTCGCTGGGGCACATTGACGGTATCGATCATACGATCTTCTGACTTACACAGATCGTACTCGTTCGTGTCGAGATCAGCCTACATTATTGATTTATTGATTATTGATTTATCATACATTAATTATTGATTTGTATAATTCTGTTGATAGATCGACAAATAAATAAATTTCAATTAATGAAAAGCTCACGCTCCACAGAGGGAGGCACCTTCCCAACTGAAAGAAAAAAACAATTCAGAGCTTCGATTTGGTAAAGGAGCTGACAACTATCTCTACTGTAACCCATATAGCGTACAAAGTTAACGCAAACTGACTTTATTTTTCAAACTTGCGATAAAAATTCAGTGTTTAGTCCTTCCTTGGGTAACTCGACGGAATCAATTTTTCTAGAATATTTTCAGCAACCGTAACCCACCTACCGTACCAGGATAACGCAAACTGACTTTATTTTTCATACTTGCGATTAAAATTTAGTGCTTAGTCCTTCCTTAGGTAACTGGACGAGACAATTTTTTCTAACCTTTTTTCAGCTACCGTAACCCACCTACCGTATCAAATTAGATTAAAACGTACAAGAAACAAAAAAATCGATTAAGATAAATATGCGCAAAACTCTCAACTATCTTCGCGCCAGTTAAAGAATTTATTATGATGGCATCTACTATTTATTTGAACAGCTTATTTGAAATTCTATTTTCTGGTAAGGTGAAGCAGTGTTGGGCTCATGCACAGACTTCAAAACGAACTTCGAATGCAACAATGGTCGTAGGATAATATGCAAACGAGAGCATTGCACGACGAAGAGACCGTATAATATCCCTTTAATGGCACATCCCGAACTGATTTTACTCTCTGTTCTGACCTCAATCTCTCGTTGACAAAGAAAGCGAGAGAGCGTGGCCAGAGCGGAGAGTTTAAAATTAGCTCGGGGTGTGCCTTAAACAAATGTTCACATACAAATATATCACAAGCGAGTTTCGATCACCATTCCGGAGCTTTAACTCACGCTAGATATGGAAATAATGAAATTATGATATAGTTTTTTCTCCAAACTCTTCGATGACCACCGAAAAATCAAGACTAAACAATCTAAATGGGATTTAATTGTATGTCAATTAATCAGCAGAAAGATAGCAACAAAATAAACGTAAATGTGATTGAATCAAGTTCAGGTGTGCCTTCGCTAATAGGCTATTAGGGCTGTCTCACAGTATTCTGGTCCAAGCCATTTTTCTTCCAAAGCAAGACAAAGGAGAGACCATTGTATTCGAGAGAGTTTGTATGTTGAGCGGTCGTTCTTGCTTTGAAAGTAATGAGAACGCTGTGGTCTAATGCTCTAATACCTCCTCGAACAGTCGCATATCACGCGACTTTTCTTGTTTGAAAACACAGAGAAAAGAGGTGTAACCCACAGCACATAAGACCATTGAAGTTGTATATTTAACGCATTTTGAGCTATATTAACACCCAAGAAGTGTTAAATATAACACTTCACAGGTCTTATGTGCTGTGGGGTACACGTTTTTTTTCTCTGTGTGTATATTGTTAATCGAAGATTTCTAGCGATTTATAGTGGGTAATTAAGGATTTACATCATATGCGTTTAAATATTCTATAGAAGGTGGTTACCGCTATCGGTCCATAGTTTTTAGGGTCCGAAATGGGTAGTACAGCAGAAGCCCAAATTGGGGCGGAGCCTTAGCTTGGGGGGAATAAGTTACGCGGGGACCACCTTCCTCGCGTGCTGTTCATATTCGCCTATTCCTTATTGCAGATTAGAGTAGGATCATCTAATCGATATCAAATGAAGGTATAATTAATCGATAATTAGTTATTTTTTTGGGGACTTCTCCAGTCATCCTTTAATGATTTCGCCGTAATTACCGATGAAGATCCTCGATCTCTTGAAAATGGCTCTACAATGTGCAAATTTGATTTAATTTAATTTAATTTACAATGATTATTATGCACCCACTGGTAAGATTCTCTTTCATTCTCGATCATTTCATTACTACCACTTCATGTTTGAACATGCGGTTGCTCGCTCTCCTTCCTCTGCTCGTTGGTACTACTCTAGAACACCGGACCAGTCCAATAGTATAGCAAAAAAGTGTAGATCAGTCTAGAATAAAAGGCTCTTTACTTCGTCTCTATTATATTTTTCGCTCCCTTGTGGACTGGTCCGGTGTTCTAGAGTAGTGTCAGAAATCCACGGTAAATTCTGACTCAACCTAATACATATGTTAGTTTTTTATAGGCTATTTTCATAATTTAATAGAGCTATCTAGGAAATATAACACCAATTGGGGAAGTGGAGTGCTTTGGGTATAATAGCTAGGGTTGTGGCCTTTCTTTCAACATTGCTATCTTTGTGAATGGAAGTGTTGCTAATTCGACAATATTCTACAAATGCATTCGAATAAACAACACTCGTGTGCAGTAAATGCTAGGAATGCGCTGGTTGTTTGTGTACTAAAAATTGGCAGTTGTGTGATTGAATTATCGCAAGAACAATTGTTAATTTCTATTATTAATATTTATATGCTATGAATTCAGGAAGAGCCTTTGAAGAATACAACAGCTGAACGAATGCCACGGCAGCTGCAATCAATAACGACGAAAACAGAACAGCTGACTATGACGGGTCTGAGTCCGATAACGGGACTTCCATAGCACCTTCGATCACAGCTACGCCACCCTCGCCAGCTCCAGTTGAGGCCACGACACAACGCCAGCTCCAGTTGAGCCCACGACACCCTCGCCAGCTCCAGTTGAGCCCACAACACCCGCGCCAGCTCCAGCTGAGTCCACGACACCCGCGCCAGCTCCAGTTGAGCCCACAACACCCGCGCCAGCTCCAGTTGGGCCCACGACACCCGTGCCAGCTCCAGTTGGGCCCACGACACCCGCGCCAGCTCCAGTTGAGCCCACGACACCCGCGCCAGCTCCAGTTGAGCCCACGACACCCGCGCCAGCTCCAGTTGAGCCCACGACACCCGCGCCAGCTCCAGTTGGGCCCACGACACCCGCGCTAGCTCCAGTTGGGCCCACGACACCCGCGCCAGCTCCAGTTGGTTTTGATTTTGTTCGAACGCGCGCAGTCATTTCAACAAGTCAGAATGAATCTTTTGACATCTGATATTTATCAATTTATTTGATACACCCGTGACAGCAAATACAGAAGCGATAGGAGACTAATAATAATGATAGAAAGGATTTGGGTTGACTTCTGATCTTCTGAATCAACTTCTGATATATTCCAGCCCGATGCAGCGATTCCCGATGACGAATCTACCACTTCGCGCGGTACGTTGTTGTTATTGTGATATTTCGAAACGTTAAGTGTACTTACACTTTCATTTCTAGTGAAATGTAAATCTATCTAAAGTATGTCTTAACATATGTTAGTCTACTTAAAGTGAAAGTGAAGTGAAAGAAAAGTGACGTAACTCACTTGGAGTATACTTAAAGTAATCTTCAAGTCAGTGACGTATTTCAAGTAGATTTTATGTTTTGAAATACCTGAGTGTATTGTTTATCAATCAATAATTATCTATATCCATAATTATCCATAATTATCTCTCAATACATCAATAAATCTTGTTGCAGATGCGGCTGCTGCAGAGTATGATGAATATTTATTGATCAAATCGTCGGTCTTTTCCTTCTTCCTTCATAGCTTTTCCTTCTTCCTTCATAGCTTTTCCTTCTTCCTTCATAGCTTTTCCTTCTTCCTTCATAGCTTTTCCTTCTTCCTTCATAGCTTTTCCTTCTTCCTTCATAGCTTTTCCTTCTTCCTTCATAGCTTTTCCTTCTTCCTTCATAGCTTTTCCTTCTTCCTTCATAGCTTTTCCTTCTTCCTTCATAGCTTTTCCTTCTTCCTTCATTGCTTTTCCTTCTTCCTTCATACACTGAGAGCAAACTTACCTGGCAAATCGTTACCCCGATACACTTTCCTGGCAAACGATTACCCCAAATGGTGAGGAAATCAACGGCTGAATTCACCATTTGGGGTAATCGTTTGCCAGGAAAGTGTATCGGGGTAACGATTTGCCAGGTAAGTTTGCCCTCAGTGTAGCTTTTCCTTCTTCCTTCATTGCTTTTCCTTCTTCCTTCATTGCTTTTCCTTCTTCCTTCATAGCTTTTCCTTCTTCCTTCATAGCTTTTCCTTCTTCCTTCATAGCTTTTCCTTCTTCCTTCATAGCTTTTCCTTCTTCCTTCATAGCTTTTCCTTCTTCCTTCATAGCTTTTCCTTCTTCCTTCATAGCTTTTCCTTCTTCCTTCATAGCTTTTCCTTCTTCCTTCATAGCTTTTCCTTCTTCCTTCATAGCTTTTCCTTCTTCCTTCATAGCTTTTCCTTCTTCCTTCATAGCTTTTCCTTCTTCCTTCATAGCTTTTCCTTCTTCCTTCATAGCTTTTCCTTCTTCCTTCATAGCTTTTCCTTCTTCCTCTTTTCCTTCTTCCTTCATAGCTTTTCCTTCTTCCTTCATAGCTTTTCCTTCTTCCTTCATAGCTTTTCCTTCTTCCTTCATAGCTTTTCCTTCTTCCTTCATAGCTTTTCCTTCTTCCTTCATAGCTTTTCCTTCTTCCTTCATAGCTTTTCCTTCTTCCTTCATAGCTTTTCCTTCTTCCTTCATAGCTTTTCCTTCTTCCTTCATAGCTTTTCCTTCTTCCTTCATAGCTTTTCCTTCTTCCTTCATAGCTTTTCCTTCTTCCTTCATAGCTTTTCCTTCTTCCTTCATAGCTTTTCCTTCTTCCTTCATAGCTTTTCCTTCTTCCTTCATAGCTTTTCCTTCTTCCTTCATAGCTTTTCCTTCTTCCTTCATAGCTTTTCCTTCTTCCTTCATAGCTTTTCCTTCTTCCTTCATAGCTTTTCCTTCTTCCTTCATAGCTTTTCCTTCTTCCTTCATAGCTTTTCCTTCTTCCTTCATAGCTTTTCCTTCTTCCTTCATAGCTTTTCCTTCTTCCTTCATAGCTTTTCCTTCTTCCTTCATAGCTTTTCCTTCTTCCTTCATAGCTTTTCCTTCTTCCATCATAGCTTTTCCTTCTTCCTTCATAGCTTTTCCTTCTTCCTTCATAGCTTTTCCTTCTTCCTTCATAGCTTTTCCTTCTTCCTTCATAGCTTTTCCTTCTTCCTTCATAGCTTTTCCTTCTTCCTTCATAGCTTTTCCTTCTTCCTTCATAGCTTTTTCCTTCTTCCTTCATAGCTTTTCCTTCTTCCTTCATAGCTTTTCCTTCTTCCTTCATAGCTTTTCCTTCTTCCTTCATAGCTTTTCCTTCTTCCTTCATAGCTTTTCCTTCTTCCTTCATAGCTTTTCCTTCTTCCTTCATAGCTTTTCCTTCTTCCTTCATAGCTTTTCCTTCTTCCTTCATAGCTTTTCCTTCTTCCTTCATAGCTTTTCCTTCTTCCTTCATAGCTTTTCCTTCTTCCTTCATAGCTTTTCCTTCTTCCTTCATAGCTTTTCCTTCTTCCTTCATAGCTTTTCCTTCTTCATAGCTTTTCCTTCTTCCTTCATAGTTCCTTCTTCCTTCATAGCTGTTCCTTCTTCCTTCATAGCTGTTCCTTCTTCCTTCATAGCTGTTCCTTCTTCCTTCATAGCTGTTCCTTCTTCCTTCATAGCTTTTCCTTCTTCCTTCATAGCTTTTCCTTCTTCCTTCATAGCTTTTCCTTCTTCCTTCATAGCTTTTCATTCTTCCTTCATAGCTTTTCCTTCTTCCTTCATAGCTTTTCATTCTTCCTTCATAGCTTTTCCTTCTTCCTTCATAGCTTTTCCTTCTTCCTTCATAGCTTTCCTTCTTCCTTCATAGCTTTTCCTTCTTCCTTCATAGCTTTTCCTTCTTCCTTCATAGCTTTTCCTTCTTCCTTCATAGCTTTTCCTTCTTCCTTCATAGCTTTTCCTTCTTCCTTCATAGCTTTTCCTTCTTCCTTCATAGCTTTTCCTTCTTCCTTCATAGCCTTTCCTTCTTCCTTCATAGCTTTTCCTTCTTCCTTCATAGCTTTTCCTTCTTCCTTCATAGCTTTTCCTTCTTCCTTCATAGCTTTTCCTTCTTCCTTCATAGCTTTTCCTTCTTCCTTCATAGTTTTTCCTTCTTCCTTCATAGCTGTTCCTTCTTCCTTCATAGCTGTTCCTTCTTCCTTCATAGCTGTTCCTTCTTCCTTCATAGCTGTTCCTTCTTCCTTCATAGCTGTTCCTTCTTCCTTCATAGCTTTTCCTTCTTCCTTCATAGCTTTTCCTTCTTCCTTCATAGCTTTTCCTTCTTCCTTCATAGCTTTTCCTTCTTCCTTCATAGCTTTTCCTTCTTCCTTCATAGCTTTTCCTTCTTCCTTCATAGCTTTTCCTTCTTCCTTCATAGCTTTTCCTTCTTCCTTCATAGCTTTTCCTTCTTCCTTCATAGCTTTTCCTTCTTCCTTCATAGCTTTTCCTTCTTCCTTCATAGCTTTTCCTTCTTCCTTCATAGCTTTTCCTTCTTCCTTCATAGCTTTTCCTTTTCCTTCATAGCTTTTCCTTCATAGCTTTTCCTTCTTCCTTCATAGCTTTTCCTTCTTCCTTCATAGCTTTTCCTTCTTCCTTCATAGCTTTTCCTTCTTCCTTCATAGCTTTTCCTTTTCCTTCATAGCTTTTCCTTCTTCCTTCATAGCTTTTCCTTCTTCCTTCATAGCTTTTCCTTCTTCCTTCATAGCTTTTCCTTCTTCCTTCATAGCTTTTCCTTCTTCCTTCATAGCTTTTCCTTCTTCCTTCATAGCTTTTCCTTCTTCCTTCATAGCTTTTCCTTCTTCCTTCATAGCTTTTCCTTCTTCCTTCATAGCTTTTCCTTCTTCCTTCATAGCTTTTCCTTCTTCCTTCATAGCTTTTCCTTCTTCCTTCATAGCTTTTCCTTCTTCCTTCATAGCCTTTCCTTCTTCCTTCATAGCTTTTCCTTCTTCCTTCATAGCTTTTCCTTCTTCCTTCATAGCTTTTCCTTCTTCCTTCATAGCTTTTCCTTCTTCCTTCATAGCTTTTCCTTCTTCCTTCATAGTTTTTCCTTCTTCCTTCATAGCTGTTCCTTCTTCCTTCATAGCTGTTCCTTCTTCCTTCATAGCTGTTCCTTCTTCCTTCATAGCTGTTCCTTCTTCCTTCATAGCTTTTCCTTCTTCCTTCATAGCTTTTCCTTCTTCCTTCATAGCTTTTCCTTCTTCCTTCATAGCTTTTCCTTCTTCCTTCATAGCTTTTCCTTCTTCCTTCATAGCTTTTCCTTCTTCCTTCATAGCTTTTCCTTCTTCCTTCATAGCTTTTCCTTCTTCCTTCATAGCTTTTCCTTCTTCCTTCATAGCTTTTCCTTCTTCCTTCATAGCTTTTCCTTCTTCCTTCATAGCTTTTCCTTCTTCCTTCATAGCTTTTCCTTCTTCCTTCATAGCTTTTCCTTTTCCTTCATAGCTTTTCCTTTTCCTTCTTCCTTCTGTACGAAAGTAACTTTAGCCGGAGTTCTCCTTTTGCTGTGGTACCACAAGACCAAAGACAAAAGATCAATAAATATAAACTTTATCTACACTGACTAAGACGAACACAATCCAAGACGAACTACTACACAACCTCACTCTACAACGACATGAATCCCAGACTAAAGATAAGACAACGAAAGACACGACATCAACTTACAATTATGGTAATGGACCATAATTGATTACAATGCAAAATAAATGAGACATAAAGAAATGCAAAAGTAATATAATTAACATAATGACTAGAACACATAATACAATTACAAAGATCATATATCTATAGTAGGAGAGTTATCACAGGGCTGGGTATCCAACCCTAACACTTCATAGCTTTTCCTTCTTCCTTCATAGCTTTTCCTTCTTCCTGCATAGCTTTTCCTTCTTCCTTCATAGCTTTTCCTTCTTCCTCCTTCATAGCTTTTCCTTCTTCCTTCATAGCTTTTCCTTCTTCCTTCATAGCTTTTCCTTTTCCTTCATAGCTTTTCCTTCTTCCTTCATAGCTTTTCCTTCTTCCTTCATAGCTTTTCCTTCTTCCTTCATAGCTTTTCCTTCATCCTTCATAGCTTTTCCTTCTTCCTTCATAGCTTTTCCTTCTTCCTTCATAGCTTTTCCTTCTTCCTTCATAGCTTTTCCTTCTTCCTTCATAGCTTTTCCTTCTTCCTTCATAGCTTTTCCTTCTTCCTTCATAGCTTTTCCTTCTTCCTTCATAGCTTTTCCTTCTTCCTTCATAGCTTTTCCTTCTTCCTTCATAGCTTTTCCTTCTTCCTTCATAGCTTTTCCTTCTTCCTTCATAGCTTTTCCTTCTTCCTTCATAGCTTTTCCTTCTTCCTGCATAGCTTTTCCTTCTTCCTTCATAGCTTTTCCTTCTTCCTCCTTCATAGCTTTTCCTTCTTCCTTCATAGCTTTTCCTTCTTCCTTCATAGCTTTTCCTTTTCCTTCATAGCTTTTCCTTCTTCCTTCATAGCTTTTCCTTCTTCCTTCATAGCTTTTCCTTCTTCCTTCATAGCTTTTCCTTCATCCTTCATAGCTTTTCCTTCTTCCTTCATAGCTTTTCCTTCTTCCTTCATAGCTTTTCCTTCTTCCTTCATAGCTTTTCCTTCTTCCTTCATAGCTTTTCCTTCTTCCTTCATAGCTTTTCCTTCTTCCTTCATAGCTTTTCCTTCTTCCTGCATAGCTTTTCCTTCTTCCTTCATAGCTTTTCCTTCTTCCTCCTTCATAGCTTTTCCTTCTTCCTTCATAGCTTTTCCATCTTCCTTCATAGCTTTTCCTTTTCCTTCATAGCTTTTCCTTCTTCCTTCATAGCTTTTCCTTCTTCCTTCATAGCTTTTCCTTCTTCCTTCATAGCTTTTCCTTCATCCTTCATAGCTTTTCCTTCTTCCTTCATAGCTTTTCCTTCTTCCTTCATAGCTTTTCCTTCTTCCTTCATAGCTTTTCCTTCTTCCTTCATAGCTTTTCCTTCTTCCTTCATAGCTTTTCCTTCTTCCTTCATAGCTTTTCCTTCTTCCTTCATAGCTTTTCCTTCTTCCTTCATAGCTTTTCCTTCTTCCTTCATAGCTTTTCCTTCTTCCTTCATAGCTTTTCCTTCTTCCTTCATAGCTTTTCCTTCTTCCTTCATAGCTTTTCCTTCTTCCTTCATAGCTTTTCCTTCTTCCTGCATAGCTTTTCCTTCTTCCTTCATAGCTTTTCCTTCTTCCTCCTTCATAGCTTTTCCTTCTTCCTTCATAGCTTTTCCTTCTTCCTTCATAGCTTTTCTTTTTCCTTCATAGCTTTTCCTTCTTCCTTCATAGCTTTTCCTTCTTCCTTCATAGCTTTTCCTTCTTCCTTCATAGCTTTTCCTTCATCCTTCATAGCTTTTCCTTCTTCCTTCATAGCTTTTCCTTCTTCCTTCATAGCTTTTCCTTCTTCCTTCATAGCTTTTCCTTCTTCCTTCATAGCTTTTCCTTCTTCCTTCATAGCTTTTCCTTCTTCCTTCATAGCTTTTCCTTCTTCCTTCATAGCTTTTCCTTCTTCCTTCATAGCTTTTCCTTCTTCCTTCATAGCTTTTCCTTCTTCCTTCATAGCTTTTCCTTCTTCCTTCATAGCTTTTCCTTCTTCCTTCATAGCTTTTCCTTCTTCCTTCATAGCTTTTCCTTCTTCCTTCATAGCTTTTCCTTCTTCCTTCATAGCTTTTCCTTCTTCCTTCATAGCTTTTCCTTCTTCCTTCATAGCTTTTCCTTCTTCCTTCATAGCTTTTCCTTCTTCCTTCATAGCTTTTCCTTCTTCCTTCATAGTTTTTCCTTTTCCTTCATAGCTTTTCCTTCTTCCTTCATAGCTTTTCCTTCTTCCTTCATAGCTTTTCCTTTTCCTTCATAGCTTTTCCTTCTTCCTTCATAGCTTTTCCTTCTTCCTTCATAGCTTTTCCTTCTTCCTTCATAGCTTTTCCTTCATCCTTCATAGCTTTTCCTTCTTCCTTCATAGCTTTTCCTTCTTCCTTCATAGCTTTTCCTTCTTCCTTCATAGCTTTTCCTTCTTCCTTCATAGCTTTTCCTTCTTCCTTCATAGCTTTTCCTTCTTCCTTCATAGCTTTTCCTTTTCCTTCTTCCTTCTGTACGAAAGTAACTTTAGCCGGAGTTCTCCTTTTGCTGTGGTACCACAAGACCAAAGACAAAAGATCAATAAATATAAACTTTATCTACACTGACTAAGACGAACACAATCCAAGACGAACTACTACACAACCTCACTCTACAACGACATGAATCCCAGACTAAAGATAAGACAACGAAAGACACGACATCAACTTACAATTATGGTAATGGACCATAATTGATTACAATGCAAAATAAATGAGACATAAAGAAATGCAAAAGTAATATAATTAACATAATGACTAGAACACATAATACAATTACAAAGATCATATATCTATAGTAGGAGAGTTATCACAGGGCTGGGTATCCAACCCTAACACTTCATAGCTTTTCCTTCTTCCTTCATAGCTTTTCCTTCTTCCTGCATAGCTTTTCCTTCTTCCTTCATAGCTTTTCCTTCTTCCTCCTTCATAGCTTTTCCTTCTTCCTTCATAGCTTTTCCTTCTTCCTTCATAGCTTTTCCTTCTTCCTTCATAGCTTTTCCTTCAAAACACAACAAAATAATCAAAATAAACAATGAAACCCAGTCTCTGTGTGATCGACAGAAAAACCATTATAAATTGTAACTTCATAATCATTATCATATGGTAATGTAAAAATATTATGATGTTAGGGTTGGATACCCAGCCCTATGATAATTCTCCTACTATTGATATATGATCTTTGTAATTGTATTATGTGTTCTAGTCATTATGTTAATTATATTACTTTTGCATTTATTTCTATGTCTCATTTATTTTGCATTGTAATCAATTATGGTCCATTACCATAATTGTAAGTTGATGTCGTGTCTATCGTTGTATTATCTTTAGTCTGGGACTCGTGTCGTTGTAGAGTAAGGTTGTGTAGTAGTTGTTGTTGGATTGTGTTTAGTCTTAGTCAGTGTAGATAAAGTTTATATTTATTGATCTTTGGTCTTTGGTCTTGTGGTATCACAGCAAAAGGAGAACTCCGGCTAAAGTTACTTTCGTACATGGGGGCCGAACCGACCTTTGCTTGCTGAAAACCACTTGTATCATTGACCAAATTGATCTACCTTTTGACTAAGAGAGAGAGGAAGAGGATTGTATTGTGGATATCGTATCGTCGGCTGTATCTCGGTTGAGTGAAGTAGGCCTCCCGATTGATTGTGAACGTCGGCTGTAGTATCTCGGTTGAGTGACGTAGGCCTCCCGATTGATTGTGAAGACAGTATTATCTCGGTTGAGTGAAGTAGGCCTCCCGATTGATTGTGAATACTGTAGTGTCTCGGTTGAGTGAAGTAGGCCTCCCGATTGATTGTGAAGACAGTATTATCTCGGTTGAGTGAAGTAGGCCTCCCGATTGATTGTGAATACTGTAGTATATCGGTTGAGTGACGTAGGCCTCCCGATCGATTGGAGGTCAAGATCATCATTTGACTGTCGAAAGGCATAGGATCTACGACCCGATCGACAAGGAAGAAGATACGGTGGGGAAGAAGAGAAGCGCTCGATAAGTGTAACGTCCTGTGGTTTTGCACCTCGGAAAGTCGACTCCCCTGGTTGTGGTGTAGCAGTGCGACGTTTCCCAAGCGAGGTGATTGAGAAGTGGTTGAACCCTCAATAGCAAGACGACGTTGCAGAACACGTAGCCGAAAGAGATACGATCTATTTGTAAGTGTACGGTTGAGATCGATCCAAGGTGATCTGTGATCTTTGCTCTTTGTGTGACCGGTAACATTTGATCTTTGAACTCTGAACTTTTGATCTTTGTGTGACTGTGCGTTTGTGTGAAAGCTGATTCATTTGATTCCCACGCCGTTTTAATTGGTACTTTTACTGATTGGACTTGATCTTTGATCTTTGTAAGTCGGGCTGGTGTACTGTAATTGATTCACACTATATCAAGGATGACTGATATGAATGCAACATCGAGAACACAAACAGATATGAATGATAACAAGAGTTTTATTGAGTACATGAGAGAAATGAATGACAGACTTGATTCTATTGTTAATGTCACCGATTTGGCTATGTCTCGAATCTCACAATTGAATTTGAATGATCAAAGTACCACGTTAATTAAGATTCTGCGCGAGGAATTGAAAGGCATTCATAATGATAACTATATGAATATTCATAATGTGAAAGAAAGAATATTCAATCGAGAAAGTTATCATAATGAGAAGGAGGTTAGCCATCATAAAGAGATCAGTACATTGAGGAACACGGTAATGAATCATGAGAGATTTTATGTGTTTATAAGAGATGGAGTGAGGAATGGTACTCTGAATATGTCACAGTTATTGTCAATTATTGATGAATCTAGAACCTCTATCGAAGATCAAAGATCATCTAATGAATTGAGTACTGTAGATAACAGAAGTAGTGATAATAGATCAGTTACAAGTACATCAAGAAGTTTCATTGGTTCAAGTACAAGAGAGATTACTGCGCTTGATCACTCTAACTTATCATATTCAACTGAGAGTACTGCGAGATCAGCAGAAGAGTCACTGAAGAGTAATATTAAAAGTCTTCGAGATCTTCAGGAAAAGTCAAGTCAGATGATACTAAACTTGTACAGTGGAATAAGATGTGATAACAGATCTGATATTCCTCGTAATGGCGTATGTAAGGATTTGGGTAAAGAGAATGATAGATTGAGCAAACGTAATGAGGAGTTGAAGTTGATTGAGGATGAAGGAATGGAGCTTAAGAGGTTGGAGGCGTTGATGCAATATCGGAATATGATTGTGAATGAGAAGGACAACAAGGGTTATCCACTCATAACAACCGTAGAAGTAGCAGAAATAGTAGCTGCTACTGGTATTGATGATCTGAGCCATCTGAGTGTGTCACAGTTGATTGAAAGAGTCGAATCAACTAATCAGATATTAGAGCAGAGAAAGAGGGAGAATATAAGGAAGCGGAATTGCAATATGGTTCGAAGTGGTATGATAATGGATCAACATCAGACTCATTTAAATGAGAATGACCCACGTCGTGATCGATCGGTTTCCATTATTAATGCAAATGGACAGATTAACCGATATAATTATAAGGATAATGATGATCAGGCTGGTTATGAATGTGATAGATCCAACTATATCATTAATAGATCTGTGTCTATGGTCGCAAGAGATGATAATAATAGTGTCAGAGATAACCATTCAGTCGTTTCTAGAAGATTGACTCGAAAACATAACGAGAATCATGTTTATGACAAAAGATATGTACGAGAAGAAGATCTTAATGAAAGTGACCAGGTTCCATCTCACAGACTGAACTCTAATGTATCGTCTAACGATAATAGACATATAAATGCTATGAATCGAAGTGATTATCAGACGGAAAGTCGTAGATCTCAAAATAGCATGATTGATCAACGAAAAAGTCTTCATACAGTTGGAGAGAAAGATGATTCACATATTGAAATTTCTCGAGGTAATGACGATGATTATCACACTGTTCATAGTATAAGAGACCATAATGCATGCAGAGGAGATAAGGATAGTCGTTTGGTTGATGAGGAGTATGTATCAGTATTGAGTAGTAATAGTAGTGTAGCTTCAGTTACAGAGAGGATGGAATTGAAGAGTAGGGAGGAGCTCAGGATTCGAGCAGAGCAGTTGGCGAAGAGGAAGGAACTCTTAGCGAAAGCCGAAGAAGAGCTTCAAGCTTCGATTCTGGATCTTAATCAGAGAAAGATAAGGGCAGCCCAAGCCAATGAAGGTCTTGCTCATTATATAGATCGATCCTCAAATGATAATGTTGCTCCTGCTGTGAATATTGATTCTGTTGTTCAAACATGCCGTTCAACGTGTTGGGATCAATCGCCAACGGGGCAAAAACAGCAACCGAGCAACGGTATGCCAATTATCGATTACACTGACAATCGCGAGAGACAAATGCCGTTGCGTAGCTCCGCATCATCTACTAGTGCATGTTCGGGTCCCTCCACTGCAAGCCATAGTACTGTTGTCATTGAAGGATTAATGGACTGTGTTAAAGTCATGGAAAGGACAGTGAATTTCAATGTTGAACAGGCTAAATTGATGGAGAATGCATTGAGAATCAGCGCTGAACAAGCCAGACTAGCACAGCTTCCATCATTAGGCTCATTCAATGCTAAGAAGGAGGAAAAGTTTGATTCATTTATGAAACAATTCACTTTACGCTTTGGTGCAGCAAGCGAAGACATGAGGATTGCATATTTTGAATCATTCCTGAGAGGAAGAGCTAATGATATATGGTTGACCATGCCTGATAAGATAAGGAATAAGGGACAGTATAAAGAGATGATTAAATGGTTTGAAGATAAAGTTAGTGGAAAGACCCCATATGCTAACGTAGAGTACAGCAAGAAGCTAGAATCTCTCAAACTGAATACTGCTAGTGAGTATTGTGTAAAGATGGAGAAGTACACTAGTAAACTCTATAATACTGAGATCCTTGAGAAGATGCGAGTTGTTCATTTATTGAAAGTAGTCGAAGGGAGAAAGGAACATGCTGAAGTATTCTCCGCTATTTTAGTGGGGCCAATAATTTGGTCGAAAGTTGAGCCAATAATTTGGTCGAAGTTTAGCCTCAACTTTGGCTACCAGACAAGCCCCACTTTTTTAGTTGAGCCAATAATTTGGTGGTTGGCCCTAAATTTGTTTTGAAGTGGGGCCAATAATTTGGTGGTTGGCCCTTAATTTACTCTAAAGTTTAGTCGATAATTTGATGGTGGGCTGTTAATTTAGTCGAAAGTTGGGCTAATAATTTGGTGGTTGGCCCTTAATTTACTCTAAAGTTGAGCTAATAATTTGGTGGTTGGCCCTTAATTTACTCTAAAGTTTAGTCGATAATTTGATGGTTGGCCCTTAATTTACTCTAAAGTTTAGTCGATAATTTGATGGTTGGCCCTAAATTTACTCTAAAGTTGGGCCAATAATTTGGTGGTTGGCCATTAATTTGTTTACTTTTATTCCAGTTCCATTCATGTCTACTGCACATTTAAAAGATTTATACGTCAATTCTTTATTCTCACAACAAAAAAATTACATATCTAATACAACATGACAAGAAAAAAATGAAACAAACAATAAACAATGAATAGATTTAATGTATCCTTGACAAGACAATATATCACGCCTGTCACGAGACATCGAGCTGACAAGTTGTGAGAATGGGAATCAGGGCTGGGATTTTTTGATTTTGATTTTTTGAATTTTTTGAATTTTTTGACCATTTCAAAAAATTCAAAATCAAAATTTTTTTTTGAATTTTTTCAAAAAAATCAAAAAAAAATTAAATGTAAAAAAAAGTACCATTAAAACGACAAAAAGTGAAACATTTCTCGAAAATTGTGACAACATTTGACAAAACTTGACAAGATTCCTATTTTTACAATTTTTCACGGTCTTGATGAAAAGGGTTCTAAGGGGTTTAGTGTGTGATTAATTTGCCCAATGCACTGATGTAGAATTTTTAAAAAGTGAATAATTATTATATCATGTTTTTCATGTTTCAGAATTCGCTTATTTGCGTAATTGGCTGTTTTAACCACTTTTCATGCAAAAATGATGTGTCTGAATTGCTTATTATCCTTTTAAACAACGTAAAGAATTTTGTCAAAAAATTTTTGAATTCAAAAAATTTTTGAGCCATTTTTTTGAATTTTTGATCAAAAATTTTTTGAAATTATTTTCAAAAAATCCCAGCCCTGATGGGAATGAAGCAAAAATGGTGAAATGAGTTAGTACCATTTTGAACAACTCTAGGTATACCCTACCAGCCCCCAAAGTCTCATTGTGCATTTTTTTCATTTTGGGGCTCAATACACCGGTTCGGTCAGGTGAAGTCCCAACTTTGAACACGAATTTTACGCTTCTGGTGCGTTTTAGCGAAAAAGTGTCGCAACAGTGACCCCCGCTCTTTTTTCGAACTCTATCGATTTCAACAAACCATAAGTTATGAAAATGCCTCTGAACAGAGCTACACTACGGAGCACATAACTCAAAAAATTAGGAAAAGGAGGTGCTCTTCTTCCAGTATGTTATTAATTTTTCATGCGCTATCTAATGAGGGGGTGATATTATTGTGATATGATATTATATATCGGAATGATATTATCATTTTCTCCCTTTCTCTTCCCTCTTTTTCTTTCGAACCATATCACGCGTGTCGCGTAAGGATTGAGACAAAATCGTGGGATGTCCGGACAAAATATAACACCTATCATATTGACTTTTTTTGGATAGCCCTGACAGTACCGGAGAAGATAGCGTTTCGATTTTTTGTCTAAGATCAATTTCGACGAAGATAGACGTCGTTGACTGTCAGAATGTGTGGAAAAGTCTTGACTTTCACCCGCAATAGCTCGCTTTGGAACGGAAATAGCGAAAATATCACAAAGACATAAATTGTAGAGAATTTTCCGGTGAATCGAAATAACATAAGCAGAAATTACAAAATCGATTTTTCATCAGCTTCTGTGGCGGAAAGCTGACGTTTGCACTGCAAATCGAAAGTGCAATTTTTTTTGGCTCAGATGGCAGATATTGTGAAGACACGTCGATTGATATATACTTTATGGGGTCGAATCGTGACCGCATTATAAGATTTTCCCAAAAAACGAGTCTGAAATCCCAGGCTTACAAGGAGTCTCTTTCAGCTTAAGGTGGCGAAAAGTGACGATTTATAGCTCATTTGAAAGCCCTTTCTCTGTAGAATAAAAATGTATGTTTAAAAAATCCGAAACGGCTCTGTACATGGATTTAAAAAAATCGAAAGTTTGAGCAATTTCTGCCTTAAAATTCCTGTGTAATGGCAGATGAATTCCCGTACAACGATGGGCTACTTCTCAGCGCTCTTCCACCGAGCTAGTGGTGGCGCAGTGGTAAAGATGTCGCTTGCAATTTTTGCGCTGCGAGTTCGATCCCCGCCAATGCGACATGTTTTGCACGATTTTTACACTTGTCTTTTTGTACAGTTTCAAAAAATATCTTATTCCTATCATGTCTTACGATCCTATTCATGTCTCATCCGTACATTTTTAAATAACAGAGTTTTATATAATACATAATTCATTTATTACAAAGTGAAATACAAACAATTAGGACAAATCTAATAATCATGGTATTCAGCAACCATGCACATGAAACAAAAGAAGTCCTCGCTATGACTGCAGCGGATCAGCGACATCCTAGGGCACATGGGATGCATAGGAAATAGCATAAAGAATAAAAAAAAAATAAAGAAACTTGAAAGATTCTGAAGAATGTATAGCTAAGCAATTGATTGGAGAGGGAAGGAAAGAAGAATAGATCATATAGAATTATTGATTGACTTACTCGTTTGTTATTCAAATCTTTGAGTGTTGTTCGTTGTTTCATCGAGATTTCTGAAATACGTTGAATCTTTCAATCAACACTGACGAACTTTCAGACAGATTGGATGAATGATCATGATGGATCAGTAAGCATATTGAAAAATTTTTAAAAAATATCATAAAAAAGACAAGTGTAAAAATCGTGCAAAACATGTCGCATTGGCGGGGATCGAACTCGCAGCGCAAAAATTGCAAGCGACATCCTTACCACTGCGCCACCACTAGCTCGGTGGAAGAGCGCGGAGAAGTAGCCCATCGTTGTACGGGAATTCAACTGCCATTACACAGGAATTTTAAGGCAGAAATTGCTCAAACTTTGGATTTTTCAAAATCCATGTACAGAGCCGTTTCGGATTTTTTAAACATATATTCTTATTCTACAGAGAAAGGGCTTTCAAATGAGCTATAAATCGTCACTTTTCGCCACCTTAAGCTGAAAGAGACTCCTTGTTAGCCGATTTCTGGCTCGAGAGATGGAAGGATCACTTTGATCTACCCACCCGTCTCTCGCTGATCATTGATATTTCCTGGTATTTCTGTACATTAAACTCGAACAAAGCATATAAATAAATGAAAATCATAATTACAACCTAATTCAAAGAAATAATTACAATATAAACAATGGAAATACGAACAAGCAACAATTTATCAATCAAAGATGGAGTATATTCCGGCCGCGATAGTCTCTCGAAGGAAACCCTCCTCGTCCTGCTTATCAGTGATTATCTCATCAAATTCGTCTTCATCCTCTTCCCAATTCTCTCCATCAAAGACATCATCTTCCATCTCTGATTCCTCCTCCGACTCGCTTGTTCTCTTCTTGCGATAGATTGTTGCTTGTTCGTGTTTACATTGTTTATAGAGTAATTGCTTCTTTGAATTAGGTTGTGGTTTGTGTAATTATTTTCATTTATTTCTACGTTTTTTTTCGAGTCCAGAGTACAGAAATACCATGAAATATCATTGATCAGCGAGAGACGAGTGGGTAGATCAAAGTGATCCTTCCATCTCTCGAGCCAGAAATCGGCTAAGTCCGGGATTCCAGACTCGTTTTTTGGGAAAAACTTATATTGCGGTCACGATTCGACCCCATAAAGTATATATCAATCGATGCGTCTTCACAATATCTACCATCTGAGCCAATAAAAAATTGCACTTTCGATTTGCAGTGCAAACGTCAGCTTTCCGTCACAGAAGCTGACGAAAAATCGATTTTGTAATTTCTGCTTATGTTATTTCGATTCTCCTGAAAATGCTCTACAATTTATGTCCTTGTGATATTTTCGCTTTTCCCATTCCAAAGCGAGCTATTTCGGGTGAAAGTCAGGACGTTTCCACAAATTCCGACAGTCAACGGCGTCTATCTTCGTCGAAATTGATCTTAGGCAAAAAATCGAAACGCTATCTTCTCCGGCACTGTCAGCACTCTCTAAAAATGCTTTATACCAGATTTTAATTTTTTCATTGTCCGTTAGTTGTACCGATCCTTACGCGACACGCGTGATATGAACAAATTAACGTATTTTTTCGCAAACCCCTCATTTGAAAGCGCATGAAAAACGTAATAACATACTGGAAGAAGAGCACCCCCTTTTCCTAAATATTTGCTTCGACGTGAAGCTCGGTTCAGAATCATTTTCATGACATCTGGTTTGTTTAGATCGATAGAGCTCGAAAAAAGAGCGGGGGTCCCTCTTGTGACACGTTTTCGCTAAAACGCACCAGAAGAATTTGTGCTCGAAGTTGGGACTTCACTTTACCGAAACTAAATGGAAAAAATTGCACAATGAGACTTTGAGGGCTGGTAGGGCATGCCTCGAGAAGTCCAAAAACCATTTTCGCTCCATTCCCATGAATCGTAAATTTAGCTCGATTTTCTCGAGACAGGCGTGATATGAGACCAACGGTGACTCTAGGTGCAAAATGTTTCGTTTACAATATACAGTTAAACGTACAGCATAAAGTAATGATACGCTTTCTCCTTTTTGTAACTCCAGGAAAGGAATAAAGCAGATCTTTTGATTCAATGTAGGCAACACATCAAGGAATACAAACATAATATGTTGGTGTAATTAAATTAGTTCACAGTTGCATAGTGATGAATACACTTTTTTAAACAAGTATACGTAGTTAGTCATTCAGTGACAAACTTTTTTATAGATTTAAAGGAAGACTTGTTCAATAACTCCATTCCTAAAGTGCTCCGCTATCGTTCCACCCCTATAGATACCATCCGGTTTAGCCAAAATTCACTCAAAATAAAAAAGAGTTGGAAGTGCCTCAATTTGGAATGTACCACACGATCGTTGCTTCCGATCCACCCGCTTTTAATTTCAGCGACAATGTTGCCCACGTAGGATCGATCATAGGTTTGCGCATGAAAACGAATTCTTTTTGCACACAGTCCTGCCTTCCCTTGCGCATAGCTTCATAGTCTCGCAAAGATTGGAAAATTTCCAGTCAAATCTGCAAAAAAACAATTTCCCGGTTTGCGCACAGCCTTTCCTCCAGCGTGGCCGCCTATGGGATCGATACTCGTTCTGATTTTTTAAATATTTTAGAACTGATCTACGGTAGAATTTCATGGGGGGGGGGGGGTTGCTTACTAATCTCGATCTCCCGCATATTCCTAGATGACTATTAAGTCTCAAAACTGACCGCATCGACGTGTTCACCAACATTATAGGCGAGCGAAAGCATACATTATTATACCCTCGCCATGCGAGGATTGAAACACTATATTAGGCCACTTGATGCGAAACGAAGCTAAAAATGATGATTTTAAGCGAAAAATAACGAATTTTCTGAATCAACCCACCCTATTTCGAGAATCGACCCACTATATAAAAATAAACGGCTAGGGCACCGAAAATGTATGACGGTCATCGTTTTCCTAGGGATTACAGAGAGAGCTCAACCATTCAGCGGGGTTTTATTTTCCGGGAAACAGTTTTCCCAGAGAATGTTTTCAATGAAAATAAAAGGAAAGTATACACGAAAAAAGTTGACTTTTCACTAAAGGACTTTACGTGCTTACAATTAAGAGAGACTATCTGACTCAGTGAACATATTTTGCTTATAGCTTGGCACTTGGCCAAAAAGTGATACGAACCGATCGGGCCCAAATCGTGCACAGTTGTAGTATGGGCTGCCATGAGCTCACAGACGGAGTTTGGGTTCGTCATATCTGCACCCTCGCTAAATATCGTAAGTTCGATGAAGTGTCATCAAAATTTCAAAGTTTACGGATTCGTTCGATATGTGTATATGACGAAGGGCAATAGTAAGCAGGTAAATTCTACCAAGTATCATCCCGATCCAAAACCGTGAGACCCAGAAAAAAATTTAAAAAGACATAAAAAATATTTTTCAATTTTGTTTTATTTTTCCTACAATTGCCTATCGGTGAGGGTCATTTTTTATTCCTTCAATTTGACGAGTATTCATTAGTGTAACTACTGTATGAAAATGAATTAAAACAAATAGGGAAAAAGTTGCCTTATTCCCGAAAAACCACGATTAATTCGCCTTTTTATTGCAAACTGAGCCGATTAAGCGTGTGCCGGATACGGTAATGCAAATGCGGAAATTCAAAATTCGGCAATAACTGTTTGTTTTCATTCGATTTCGGTATTATATTATTGTTTTCTTTTATCATTTGTTAGTTATCTCTTATAATATTTGAATAGTAATATCACACTATTTTTCGGAAAAAAATATCAATTTTGAAATTTTGAATTTGCATAACCGTAACCGGTAAATGCTTATTCGCTCAGCTGGCGATAAAAAGGCAAATTAATCGTGGCTTTTCGGGAATAAGGCAACTTTTTCCCAATTTGTTTTAATTCATTTTCATACAGTAGTTACACTAATGAATACTCGTCAAATTGAAGGAATAAAAAATGACCCTCATCGATAGGCAATTGTAGGAAAAATAAAATAAAATTGAAAAATATTTTTTATGTCTTTTTAAATTTTTTTCTGGGTCTCACGGGTTTGGATCGGGATGATACTTGGTGGAATTTACCTGCTTACTATTGCCCTTCGTCATATACACATATCGAACGAATCCGTAAACTTTGAAATTTTGATGACACTTCATCGAACTTACTATATTTAGCGAGGGTGCAGATATGACGAACCCAAACTCCGTCTGTGAGCTCATGTCAGCCCATACTACAACTGTGCACGGTTTGGGCCCGATCGGTTCATATCACTTTTTGGCCAAGTGCCAAGAGAATGTCACTTGAGCCAGAAAGTCTCTCTTAAAAGGTTTATTTCGATTGCGCCACCAATATGCAACAGCGAACTGATTAATTACACCAACACATCATGCTTGCATTCCTTGATAAGTTGCCTAATTAACTCAAAAGATCAGCTTTAGTGCTTTCCTGGATCAAAGTTACAAAAAAGGAAAATGTTCCCTGAATTTGAGGCGATATCAGCAATGAGGGGAACGACGTCTGATGTCGGCTGTTGTCGCGATGGACGGCTAAGTGGTAGCCGAAGACGCACACCTGAACAAGGGGCAATGATCACACTTAATCGATAAACAATGATAGATGAACAATCAATAATAATATGAGAGATATATCAAACAGCAACTGACCTCGTGACTTTGCGCAGACACTTCGTAAAGGGCTTAGGTACGGAGCGACTGGTTTCTACCACAATTAGAGCTGAAAGTGATACAACTTCATACAATGTTAAATAGCATACGACCAGAAAACTCCGAGTGAATAGTTTTCAGCAAAGAGGAAGTGTCTTTTCCACGCAATAATTGAGGAGACAGAGAAGTTTTAAACGGCCAGAGTGTGCGAGAGGGCAAAGAATGTAGAAGAAACAAAGGCGAACAAAGAAAGGGTGCATTATGCATAGAGAGAGATGAAATAGTGCCAGTTCACGTGCAAAAAGGTCGAAAGAGCTAAGACAGTAACCGAATATGGAACGAACGCACTAGTGTGACTTTGTCATGAACAAACTAGATGATGAAAAAGCTTAAACGATCACTATTCAAAAGATAACTACAACCCTCGTAAATACGAGTGAAAAATTACCTTATGTCTTCATGGGCGTCCCGCTGGTATACTGTAGTTTTTTCGAGTTGGGAGGTTGTGTTGGAGCGTAATATTTATTCCTAGCATTAAAATTATATTTTTATTACATTTATTATATTTTTTTAAATTATTTTTAGTAATAGTATAATTATTTAATTAAAAATTGAATGTGTTTGGCAGAATGACATATTACATGTATTCTGATGATGATTTTAAAAATAAAATGCATTCATTCGACCCTGATTGATCCTTCATGAATATTTTATGAGACAAATGAGGGTAATATCTATTGATCTTATCAGTAACAGCAACGTCTCGTGATCTACCTCTCATAAATATAATATTCTATCTGTGTACAGTGATCTGATGATCTGATTATTTTATTTATATCACATTGTGTTAACGAATATATCATCAAAGAATGTTCATATTTATTGCAACGACTATTGGACAATCTAGTCCTTTTCCGTCTTGAGAACGGTGTCTTTGACCAGTCCGTCAACGTAGTTAGCATGATACGCAGTAACGAATGTGACTTATCTACGAGATCTGAACGAAATGATCAGGTAAATAGGAGGATTACGGTTGTTCACGAATTACTGGGCCTATATCGTTGATTATCGTCGTGGGACCAGAGTTGATCAGTCCAATCGACCATGATCTAACCTTTGAAATAAATAACGGTGTTAATGTTTTTTTATGCCATACCGTAACCTACAGTAATATAAAGTAGCGTCACCTCGACTACCACGAGTCCACAATTTTGCACCTGCCAGTCTTGACAAGTTCCTGTCTGACAATAGATGTTTCCGTAGTGAAGAAGCGAGAGGAGTGTCGAATGAGCATGGGAATCCTCTTCCGCAAATCAATCGATAATTATCGAATATTATTATTTACCGTACATTCATCACCTCGTGAATTTGCAGCCAATTATACAGATACTCGTAGCTTCATCGACTCCTTGATGACCTTCTCAGGAAGTCTTTACTTTTTTCTGCCACTACTTTAGACCCCCCTTTCTCGGCCGAAAAAAAAGGTCGCGACGTCATCCTAGCTCGAATGAAGACCTGGCTCTTCACACTGTGACAAGTCAACCGAAGCATATTTTGAGGAACCTGGAGCAGGCAACTGGTACTCCAAGATCCACCATCCATCGCCTCCTAATTCGCTCTACTCTTCGCCCCAGGGCAGCTTAAGTGATTCCCTACGCCCTGTCCACCCTGCTGCTGCGAACAGTTGGAGGAGATGGAGGCCCGAGATCACTCGATAATTTAAGATTAAAAAAAAGAAAAATTAAGATAAGAACTTCGGGGAAAGCCAATTCTCATTCATCTGCTGAATTCAACTTCCCCGGTGATTCGGAAACCGCCTCGATTGTCCGAGCAGAGATGGAATGACCCGTTACACTTGTACCATGGGAGGCTTTCATTCAGATGGACAGACGCACGAGAATGTACGGTAAATCATAATATTCGGTAATTATCGATTGATTTGCGGAAGTGGATTCCCATGCTCATTCGACACTCCTCTCGCTTCTTCACTACGGCAACATCTATTGTCAGACAGGAACTTGTCAAGACTGGCAGGTGCAAAATTGTGGACTCGTGGTGAACGAGGTGACGCTACTTTATATTACTGTAGGTTACGGTATGGCATAAAAAACATTAACACCGTTATTATTTATTTCAAAGGTTAGATCATGGTCGATTGGACTGATCAACTCTGGTCCCACGACGATAATGAACGATATAGGCCCAGTAATTCGTGAACAACCGTAATCCTCCTATTTACCTGATCATTTCGTTCAGATCTCGTAGATAAGTCACATTCGTTACTGCGTATCATGCTAACTACGTTGACGGACTGGTCAAAGACACCGTTCTCAAGACGGAAAAGGACTAGATTGTCCAATAGTCGTTGCAATAAATATGAACATTCTTTGATGATATATTCGTTAACACAATGTGATATAAATAAAATAATCAGATCATCAGATCACTGTACACAGATAGAATATTATATTTATGAGAGGTAGATCACGAGACGTTGCTGTTACTGATAAGATCAATAGATATTATCTTCATTTGTCTCATAAAATATTCATGAAGGATCAATCAGGGTCGAATGAATGCATTTTATTTTTAAAATCATCATCAGAATACATGTAATATTTCATTCTGCCAAATACATTCAATTTTTAATTAAATAATTATAATATTAATAAAAATAATTTTAAGAATATAATAAATTTAATAAAAATATAATTTTAATGCTAGGAATAAATATTACGCTCCAACACAACCAGCCAACTCGAAAAAACTACAGTATACCAGCGGGACGCTCATGAAGGCATAAGGTAATTTTTCACTCGTCTCGTAAATACAGCAAAAATTTGAAACAATCACACTACGAAAAACACGAGATTTCTAAGTCCACTAAACACCGGCTTCAATCCAGGATTTGATCGTAAACTAACTTTTAATAAATATATATTTCTATATTCAAAATGCGAAATTTACCGCTCGAATTAAGTATCAATCGACATTAACCAATATACTAAGGTGATATTACATAAAATCAGAGTCCCAACACTTTCATGGCGGGAGATACAGGTTTTGCGGGAATAATAAAAATGATTTAGAAAACTAATTAATTTCATGTTATAACGTGTAATTGCATCCAGTGCGGTCGATTGAAACCTAATTCGATAGAAAACAAAATTATTTTTTGAATTCTCCCCATAAAGTGTATCTCCCACCACGAAAGAGTTGAGATCCTGACAGTGATGTACAAAGTGAGAGAGACAGAGAGACCAGAACGTCCGTGTTCCATTACGGGTGTTCCAGAATGTCGTACTTCCTCTGAATCTAATGAATAGCAGAACCACACAGTGACAAATAAGAATACAAATAATAAATGTAACGAAAACAACATCTTTTAGTTGAAAAAAAAACAGGGATAGCGTTAATGGCGGCATGGCGTATCACGAAAATTGCAAGCAAACATTGCCTGCTCACACTTACGCCATTATATGGCTTTCGGTGAAACTACTCGACTTACAAAAAGATAAGCCAATAATTTGGTTTGAAGTGGGGCTGTTATTTTAGCTCCAAAATTTTAGCCAAACTTTGGCTAAACTTTAGCTAAAATTTTAGCCAAAGTTTGGCTAAAATTTAGAACTAAAATAACAGCCCCACTTCGAACAAATTTAGGGCCAACTACCAAATTATTAGCCAAACTTTAGCTAAAATTTTAGCCAAAGTTTGGCTAAAATTTAGAACTAAAATAACAGCCCCACTTCGAACAAATTTAGGGCCAACTACCAAATTATTGGCCCCCCTAAAATAGCGGAGTTGCTGCTCTCACAGAGAGAGAATGATCCATATGAAGCAATAAAGGAGTACTTGCTTAGAATGGAATACATTGATAGAACTGTTGAAAAGAGCAATAGAGATGAAGATAATGGGCGACATGGAACATCTCAGAATAACCGTGCATCTACGGGTATTCCCCATAGTAACGCGCCAAATCTACCCAAATTCTCTAATGTACAATGCTTGAAGTGTGGAGGAAAGGGACACATATATACTGTATGTACTTCATCTACCCATAATGGAAGACGATATAGTAGTCAAGGAGGATATCAAGGTCCACCCTCGTTCGTCCTGAGTCCACCTTTCACTCAATTTCCACCGCCACTGAATGGTGATAAGTCTACTGTATGTACTTCATATGCCCGTAATGGAGGAGGATATGATAGTCAAGGATATGGTAGCCAAGGAGGATATGGTAGCCAAGGAGGATATGGTAGTCAAGGAGGATATGGTAGTCAAGGAGGATATCAAGGTCCACCTTCGTTCACCCAGAATCCTCCTTTCACTCGATTTCCACCAGTGAATGGTTATGGAATCAACTATGGATCAAATGAACAACACATTACACCGAATGCTAACACTGGTCAATCACCACAGAGTGCAAATGGATTTGGTCCAGATGGGAAACAGATCAATGCACTAGTGATACATGACATATCTAAGCAAGATAGTATTAGTGTAGATGCATACGTAGGAAAGAGACTATTGATCGATGCCAAAGTAGATAATCACTGTATGAAAGCGTTACTTGATACTGGATCCGATGTTAGTGTTATTTCTTACGAAATGATGAAAAAGATCAAGAAGTCGGATAAGGAGGCCAACTTCGTATCTTCATCTCAGAATGAGGGTGTAATGAATGCATCAAGAGGAGAAATGGTTATTGTTGGTAGATGTAAATTGGAAGTTGAACTATGTGAGAACAGTAAAAAGGCTGAGGTAGCATTCCATGTACTACGTGATAGTATTGTAGATGTGATCATTGGAATGAATGCTGTGTTCTCGTTGGGTGTATCAATTGGATTGAGAGGAGCACATCACGATGATAGTGATAAGCATGGAGCTAAGGTAATCTCTCCTATGATACTACGCCCTAGTGTTGCGGGTAGTGTGAAGGTGAATGGTGCCACCGGAACGAGCTTTCTGTGTTCAGTTACTGATAACATAGTTGATGGTCTATGCAAATCAGGTGTAACTGATAAATGCCTACTACCTGTAATGAATAGTTCGAACTTCAAAGCAGACGATGTTGAGGTATCATGTGATAAGACTATTGAGGAGATTAATGATGATAAGGATAAGGTTGATGGTCTATGTGAATCAGGTGTAACTGATAAGTGCCTACTACCTGTAATGAATAGTTCGAACTTCAAAGCAGACGATGTGGAAGGATCTTGTGATAATACTATGGAGGAGATTAATGATGATAAGGATAAGGCTTGTAGCTTTCTCGCTCTGAATAATGGGAAGAGTGAAGAGAAAGGAACAGATCAGGCTGAGTTGGTTCCACAAAAGATAGAGAAGACAAGGGACGAGGAATTGCCTAAGGAATTCAAGTCTGTTCTTCTGGAGAACCACTCGGCATTTGCTTTATCGGATCGGAGGAATAAGGATGGAATGGCAGGAGTGGTTGTGGGATCATATGCTAAGAGTATTGAGGAGGTCAATGTGGATAAAGATGAAGCGTGTCGTCGCTTTCTCACTCTGAACGATGTGAAGAGTGAAGAGAAAGGACTAGATCATATTGAGTTGGTTCCACAGATGATAGAGAAGACAAGGGACGAGGAATTGCCTAAGGCATTCAAGTCTGTGATTCTCGAGAACCATTCGGTATTTGCTTTATCGGATCGGAGGAATACGGATGGAGTGGATACAAGTATGGAAGATCATCGAATTGATAAGAAGAGTAAGGATAGAGATGATTGGATTAAAGTGGTCAAACGATATTGTGGCAAAGATGAAGGAAATGGTCATATCAATAAGGAATTTTGTTTGTTACAAGCAGTGTCTATTGATAAAAAGACTGCCAACATTGAAGCAGAGGAGAATTTGGATATCATCAAGATTTGTCACGAATCGTTTAGAAATGACAAAGTTGTCAATCAGATAGAACGAAGTGCACATCAAGACCGAGTACAGTATGGTCGAGCTAATCGCTATAGACCTGAAAACGGTTGTTGGAATCCTACGAAATTGGGTAGATTCCGTAGTAGATTGAAACAGCAATATGGTGAGGATAGAGGATATAATGATGGATATGGAAGGATTGTGCGGAAAGGATATCTGGAGAGGAATAACTTGGAGTACTGTAAAGATACGGTAATCGATCGTGGTCATAAAGAGGATAATGACAAGAGTTCATCTGATCATATAATCGATAACGATTGCGAATATCGATTGACTTGTTACCATACCAATCACTGTCACTGTAACGTGATTAATCCTGCTCGAGGATTTGGAGTAAAGAAGAAAGACGAGTGTCACTATAATGTTGTTGAATCATGTCGAGGATTTGGAGTAAAGAAGGAAGAAGATTGTCTATATAATGTTATTAATTCATCTCGAGGATGTCGTGTCAAGAAGAATTTTGTTCGCATGAGGACATGCTGGAGGAGGAGGAGGGAGATGTTAGGGTTGGATACCCAGCCCTATGATAATTCTCCTACTATTGATATATGATCTTTGTAATTGTATTATGTGTTCTAGTCATTATGTTAATTATATTACTTTTGCATTTATTTCTATGTCTCATTTATTTTGCATTGTAATCAATTATGGTCCATTACCATAATTGTAAGTTGATGTCGTGTCTATCGTTGTATTATCTTTAGTCTGGGACTCGTGTCGTTGTAGAGTGAGGTTGTGTAGTAGTTGTTGTTGGATTGTGTTTAGTCTTAGTCAGTGTAGATAAAGTTTATATTTATTGATCTTTGGTCTTTGGTCTTGTGGTATCACAGCAAAAGGAGAACTCCGGCTAAAGTTACTTTCGTACAATGATAGATTTTTGTTGATTTTTACTTGTTTTAAAGATTATCATACAAAAGGAAAAATAGCAAAACAAGTTGAACTTGTACGGGAAACTTGCAGGCAAAAGATATATAGACCATCCTATTATAATAAAAAAATAAATTCATGTTCACCACTGCTTGCCTTGTTCACCACTCTTATTCACCACTTTTTTGTTTTCGATCTCACAGAGACTGGGTATTAGAGTTGGCTATTCGGGGGTTGCGGGCCCGCAATGGCCTTGACTTTTTATTGCTAATGATTGCGGGCCCGCAATGCGGTGTAAAATCATTGTTGGACCGCAAACTTGGATGGAGGGGAGGGTGAGTGATTACGGGCCCGCAACGAGAGAACGAAGGAAAGTGAAGAGAACATAGAAGAACGACTGATCACAAAAAGTAGAGGGTAGGAATAAAGTAGTCGTTGCGGGCCCGCAATCACTCCCCCTCCCCTCCCTTCGAGGATGCGGGCCCGCAATGATTTCACAGAGCATTACGGGCCCACAATATGTGTGCGTTATCGCCAACCCTACTGGGTATCATTGCAGAGCGAAAAAGATCCGTAGAAATATGCTAATTATTCTCCCCCCCCCCCCAGGGGCATTCTGCCAAAATGTTCAACATGAAAGTCTTTTTTCGGATACTTATCGAATGGTATATGTCCCATCCCGAAGTCCGGGACCGGCCAGTCGGACTTCCCTTGTTAAAGTGAAAAAGTGACGTCACTCACTTGAAGTAGACTTAAAGTAAACTTCAAGTCTGTGACGTATTTTAAGTGGACTTTAAGATTTGAAATACAAGAGAAACTCGCGTAGTGCACCACCCAGTCCTCATTAATTTCCCAGTTGGGGGTGGGCTTAACCACTTGGACATTAGAAAGGGCAGAGTGTCTCTTCACTTTGATCCATTTTAAGGCCATTGGCACTGAAGCGACTTGGGGATCGAACTTCGACTCCATTTCGATGCATGCCGTTCCCACTGAAGCGACTTGGGGATCGAACTTCGACTCCATTCCGATTCATGCCGTTCCCACTGAAGCGACTTGGGGATCGAACTTCGACTCCATTCCGATTCATGCCGTTCCCACTGAAGCGACTTGGGGATCGAACTTCGACTCCATTCCGAAGATCTTATAGAATCCGATTCAGGGTACTATTGTCACCAAGTATTATATTTAAAGCGAAGCCCCGAGCTAATTTGAAACTCTCCGCTCTGGCAATGTTCTCTCACTTTATGTCGACGAGAGAGCATTGCCAATGCGGAGAGGAAAATTAGCTGGGGATGTGTGTCCTAAAAGATTGATAACGTAATTTTTCCGTAATCCCGCACAGGCGTGGCGGGACCACTGGAGCCAAAATAACTAGGTCCATCTTCACCAGCGGGGTCGATAACCCCTATACACAAGTTTTGAGGGTATAAAAATTTTTGGCCTGTCCCAAGCCCTGTTCGACTACTCTTACGCAAACGGCCTCATAACGCGCATTCATTGCGGACCCGTAAAACGGTGTAGAATCATTGCGGGCCTGCACTCTCGAAGAGATGTTAAGGGGAGCGATTGCGGTCCCGTTATGGCATTGCAACAACGTCCTTTTCCTCTCCTTTTCCTTCTCTCCTTTTTCATAAAGAGTTTTCGTATCAAGGCTAATGTCCGCTACTTTGAGTTGGCAGGACTTCTCACATTATTGCAGTCAAATTTTCGATACGATACCATTAGACTTGACCCGAATATCGATTCAATGACTTCAACCGGATATATTGTTATGGCCTAGCAGTGATCACCCGCATGACGTGTGCCTTGAAGAACGGGTTGAAGAAGAAGAGAGGAAAAGGACGTTGCGGTCCCTCAATCGCTCCCCTCCCGTCCCTCCGAGGTTGCGGACCCGCAATGGTTTTACGCCGCTCTGCGGTCCCGCAATCACTAGCAATGTAGAGTCAAGGCCATTGCGGGCCGGCAAATATAGTCGTTTCTATTAACAATGTATGTTATTTGATATCCCATGTAGAATATTCTGGTTGCATCTCACTATTCACGTCTTGGTACGACTTTTTTTCGTATTCAAGGGATGGGGTCGAAACATGGGCATATAATGTGGTGTTTATTTTCCGGACATAGCACTTCAAAAGCAAAAGGGTGTTAATGTTGCCCTGTTGTACTGTGTAAATAGCATTGTAAAAAGCAAATATCTCCGTTCCCTGACTAGCTATAGACTAGACTTTGGTTTTGGGTTAGAAATTACGAAAAAAGCGTATGAACAAAGTTTCAAGCCTACAGCTCTACAAAGAACGGAGGTAATTTCTTTTTACACGATTTTTTTCCGGAAAAACTCGAACATGCCTGTAAAAGGCACATATCTCCGTTCTTAGTAGAGCTAGAGACTTGAAAATTCGTTTCTTTTTTTTCATGTTTTTTACCCAAAAACCAAGTTCCAAGCCTCTAGCCAGTCAGGGAACCGGGATATTTCTTTTTTTTACATGCAATTTACTAGAGGACAAAATTAACATCCTTTCGCTTTTTCCGAGTGCCGGAAAATTAACGCGGCATAACTATCTAATTATCCTTATTGCTAGAGTTTGTTGACTATCATACTTTCCGATGACGAAAAACGTGAAATACGTGATACATTGAAATAAACAGTAAATAAGAATGCATTTCAGAAGATGCTCACCTCCACACGATGGAAACGGCATCACTCGCGATATATTACAAAGTCAGCATTTTGCAAAATTACAAAAAAAAATCCGCTAAATTGTCCGCCAACCAACCGATCTTTGAACATCCCCCAATGGTGTGGTAGTATCTTGCACTTGCACTTAGTGTTCATTCATTACAATTAATTAATTGTTCCATTTGCATTCAGATTGCAATAGGTCTCATCTGTTATTTTATCGTTGTGATGTTACTCAAGTACACATGCAGTGGAGCGGCAACACTCTGCAAAATGGTCATTTGATTTTCCTTATTTCTACATTTTTGTGCCTTTCTTTTGGCTCCACATTGAAGTTACCGCATAGGCTGCTTAAACAAACTTCTTTTATACTTTAAAAATAAATAAAAGAATGTTTAAATGAATAAATTATTGCAGATTCGTCAACAGAGGAAAGCGAATAGAAATGGATCGATAGATGAGAAAGAAATTTTAAATGTTTGAAAATTAAATTATTTCACAATACACTGTAACTCTTTATCTTCGAGCCATGTCAGTTGTACAAAACAAATAAATTATTTAAAATTCACAAAATATTGCAAACAGTTTTCAAACGAACGAAAGTAAAAAGGAAAAAATTGCAGAATACCCAGCGAAGATTGATAAAATCTACGCAGGTAAATACACGATACTCAGCGAAGACAGTGATTATCTACGCAGCCAAATACATGATACTCAGTTAGGGATGCCTGGAAGGGGCTGAGAGCAGATGAAATTGTGCAGGGGAATTGAGGCGAATCCGGAAATGACGATTCCGAATGAATCCGAGGCTGACGCAACCGACATTGAGTACTCCCGGACATCCGGTGCGACCTGAAATAGTGAACCAAAGTGGGAAAGAGTTAACCAAAGTGGGAAATAGCTAACCAAAGTGGGAAGTAGTTAACCTAAGTGGGAAGTAGTTAACCAATGTGGGAAGTAGTTAACCAAATTGGGAAGAGGTTTACCAAAGTGGGAAGTAGTTAACCAAAGAGTGGAACTGATCAATCAAAAGTGGGAAGTAGTTCACCAAAATGGGGAATGGTTAACCAAAGTGGAAAACTTCCGGGGTACTCACCTCACGATGAATCTTGTTGAACGTGTTCACGTAAGACGCGCCACCGAGCAAGCCCTTGAATGAGTGTTTTCATGATAAAAAATATAGTCTTCAATCAATAAATGCTAATCAAAGCCACATTCATCCTATTCGAATCTCGGACCGCGAATGTCGTCTAATCTGAAACGCTCCGCTCTGGCAACACTCCCTCGCTTTCTTTGTTTACGAGAGAACGCTGCCAGAGCGGAAAATTAACTCGGTTTTTAAAGATTTCTCTAGTCTAAAATACGTGATAGGAAAATAATTGTAATGATTATTACCTCAACGATGATGAGCGCGAATAGGATGGCGATGTGCGGGACGAAGAAGTACAGAGCGTCGAAGAAGAAGAATAGACAATTGGCGATCTGAAATATTTTAGATAGTAATTTTCTCATTCAGCGATCATGAAATACACCCCATGCTAATGAGAATTTGAGTAGAGCATTGTAATATTTGTAGAATCAGAAACGACGACTTTGTTCGAAGATCAGCTACGCAGCCAAATGGCAAAATGATCCTCAGTAAAAGAACCCACTTGTAGCACAGGGAGGATGTACAGAACGAAGCGAGGCAGTTCGATGATGTCAACTGATGAGCGAGAGATAAACACTCCAACCTGGTACAGCACCTGCAAGAGATGATACTCAGTCAAGGGATCGTCTACGCAGCGAAAAGGCAAAAGTAGATTAATGATACTCAGTAATGGATTCATCTACGCAGAGAAATATCAATTTCTCAATCACAATGTACAAGACACTGTTTTCTGATGTGACTTGATACTCAGCGAATGGTCTGACCTGGTACCATCTGTACTGGCTGCTTCGTGATAGTCCGAAGCCGTTGTCACAATCGAAGAAGATTAGTTGCACCTGACAGCCAAATTAAACGGTACTCAGTTAAAGCCACACGCTAACTTATTTGAAACTGTCCGCTCTGGCAAAGCTCTCTCCTAGCCACAGAAAGCGAGAGATCATGGTCAGAGCGGAGAATTTCAAATAACTCAGGGTGTGCCTTTAAAATACTTACGATTCCTTGATTGATCAAATATTCTGCTAGATAGACGAGAGAAAGAGGAATCATGTACTTCAATAGAGGCTGAAAACAATAGAATGCATTCATTGAAACAATTTTTACATTGTAGCTTTCACAGTTTTAAAGAATGGATCGGTGACTCGCAGAAATTTTCAAATGAAAATTTGACGAAAACCAGCGACAAATAGTGAAAAATAATAAAAATTGATGATGTTATTTTGTCTTTTATCGAGGGAGGAAATATTGCTGAATATTTTACTAACCAGAACCAGCATCATCTTCTCCTTCGGAGAGAGTGCTCGCTGGGGCACATTGACGGTATCGATCATCCGATCTTCCGACTTACACAGATCGTACTCGTTCGTGTCAAGATCCGCCTGCGTTATTGATTTATTGATTTTTTTACTAATCACTGACTTCAGAGGGTTTAGACCGACTTGATTCTTCTGAAAACGAGTATTGCCGAATGCAAATATTTAAAAAAATGAACTTTGATCTTGGAAAAGCGTTGAAAATTATATTCTCCCATTATTCTGTTTTTTCGCAAATAACCCGAGCTAATTTTACTCTCCGCTCTTGCCCCGCTCTCTCGCAATATAGTGTAACGAACGGAAGAGAACATTGTCAGAGCGAAAAGATTCAAATTAGCTCGGGTGCTCCTTTAATGGGCAAAACGTTTCGCTATAGAATCTCTGCACTTACCACATGATCGAAACTTCCAACCGCTATCCTCTTCGAGCTCGCTTCATCTACCTCTTCTACTTCATCTGCAATGTTATAAATTACCAAATTTTCCTCATAATAGAAGTAAAATTTCTAAATTAATAGCAACAACGGTTTTTTTAAACAATTTATTTAAACATTTAAATTTCCACCTTTACTAGGTTCGATTTCATTCAGTGGCACAATCCATGTGACAGGATTGAAGCCAGGAGTGTAGACTGTATCGGGCATTTTGAGTATGATCCAGTATCTGCAAGGTGGAATTGTCTTTTTCTAAATTATTTATTGCTTTATTCCATCAAATATAGTGAGAAGGGGTGATATAAGCGAACATACGTCTTTGATCTTTGATCTTTAGTCGTTACGAAAAGAACAAATTATTACAGCGTGTGGAAATCGTGTGACTTTCATAATTGTTTTAATTGTGATAAAATGCCGCCTGTTAATCAAATAAAACAACTTACGCGATGACGAAAAGCAACGGCACGACCAACATCACCAATAATGCGGTGGACGGTGACAGATCGCCCATCGATGGTTCAGTTAGAGCTGTAATAATATGAATTAGGAATCGCCCTTCAAGCGCTTTATAGACGCAGCTTGACGAACTTCAAAGGATTCCGTGACGAACGCTGATCATACTGTATTGGACACACACCCCGAGCTAATTTGAAAATCGCCGCTCGGGCAGCGTTCTCTCGAAGACAAAGAAAGCGAAAGAGCATTGGAACAGCGGAGAGTTTAAATTAAGGGTGCGTCTTTAAATACATTTTTTTTTGTCACAAACGTTGAGGCGGAGACAGTTCACAATCGTATGACCAATTTATAACTAATAACGAACATGCATGCTTAGGATTGATAAATAATTTAATACCAGCATAGGCAAATGATCCAACGACTCCAGCACCACCAGTGCCCGATGACCAGGCCGAGATCATGTTCCTATCATTATTAAATTATTGTTATTTATTAATTAATTATCATAATTACTTTGGAAAATATGACGTGAGCGATAGATATGTGATCTCTCCGAGACCCGAACACATGCTGGCAAAGACGACTCCTGGAGAAAGAGATCAAAGTACAAAGTACAAAGTACAGACTACAAAGACCAACCTGCGAGTGACATGGGCATGTTGACGGAGAAGGCCACAATGAGATACGAGCCACATTGGATCAGGCAAACAACGAGATGACGGAACCTTAAAGGGATGCACCGAGCTAATTTAAAGGGAGCGCTACCTTTGTCAATGGTCTCTTCAACGCTCTACGCTCTCTCGTTGTTAGAGAACAGAGAAATAGTGTGCGCAAAGAAGAGGCCATTGTGAGAGGTCACTCTCCCTTTAACTCTGCGCTATGGCAACACTCCATCGAAGACAAAGAAGGCGAGAGAGCAGACAGTTTCGAATTAGCTTGGGCTCTGGCTTTAAAGGATCTCTCACTCTCTCACTTTTTCTGTCTAGTGTTTTAAGTTTTGGTTCGACATGACAAAAATGCATTGTTGGTCACGATAAACAGTGCACTTTTCATACAACCATGAAACATATTTCAATCGCACACGACAAGCTATCTTGAAACTCTCCTTTCTGGCCACACTCACTCGCTTTCTACTTCTGCGAGAGAGTGTTGCCAGAGCGGACTGTTAAGTTAGCTTGGGTGTGTCGTTATATATCTAAATCTACTATGATCGATCATCTGAGATCATCAAGGATCAAAGATCAAAGACCAACCCAAAGGGTATTCGTTGAATGAAGAAGGGAAAGGTGGACTTGATCACTAGCGATGGGATGATATCAGCGAGCAAAACGGCTCCTGTGGATATATCAGAGCAATGGCGCTCAGTGATTTCCTTCTGAAAATACTTTTAATGTTTATTTTAAATTGAAATCGCTATCCTTGATTTCTAATTTTTTGCTTGCCTCCTTTTCTGTTCTTTTTAAGACTACATAAGTGAACTGAGTATTGTCCCGAGTATGCACATTAATATGGGCTTTTTGCGTAGCCACCAGCATGCCTTTTCAACATTTCGAAAGCACCGAAGTATTGGAGTGAGTGGTGCGCTCAACAGGGCGACATTTAACATACATCACACATGGTGTCGTTGTCGTTGGTGTTTGCGGCCACTCCCGTCTGCTGATCGATAATGTCCTGTGCGGCTGATAACATGATCACGTAGGCATAGTTGTTGCACAGTCCGAAAATCCTTAAAGATCAAAGATCAAATTCGAGTGCCTTTCATAGGACTTTTTGATCGCATTGATTAAGAGGAATGTGAAATTTTAACGTATTTTTGGGTTTAAAAAAATAGTCTAACAAGGGTACCATAAAATATTCCTGTAAATTAAAAAATAAAATAATAATAATAATAATAATAATAATAATAATAATAACAATAATAATAATAATAATAATAATAATAAATTGTAAATTAAATATACCAGAAGGCGACAAGGTTCCGCACCGTCGTCGCGTCCACCATGGCTCCGCGTTTGATTACCCTGCATTAGTTGTCAGAATTGCAAGCATAACACCAAAAGGTCTAGAAAATCACGAAAACTTCATGATGGAATTTAGAATTTGAACTGAAATATCAAGGGGTCACAATAGACGTCAATTGATTGAGGGTAGTATTTAAAGGGAGCGTAACCTCTCTCAATGGTCTCTTCGACGCGCAACGCTCTCTCGTTGTTAGAGAACAGAGAAATAGTGTGCGCAATGAAGAGACCTTTGAGAGAGGTAACGCTCCCTTTAAACCAATGAATATGAACGCAATTAGATGAGTACCCATAGAAATTTAATTTAATTTAACTGCTCTTGCAACCATTAGTTGGAGAAAAGTAACTAAAGAGAAATTGAACAGTCGAATATATTGCTATTGTGATTCAAAATGAACGAGATGAGAAAACGAAGAACGATCGGAACAGAACATTTCACTTTAATATGATCAGAAATTTTTAATTCAATTGTAAGAAAAATTTGCAAAAAAAACACGTAGTCAGCCGTCCATTTTCAAGTATAACAACGCGAGTTCAAAAGTCATGAAAAGAAAAGAAAAAGATGCAAGAGAGCGTTTGAAACGAAGAAAAAACTGTAATCTTTATTTCGCAACTTTTTACAGAGCATAATGCCATAAGAATTCGACCGTTCTAATTCAAGATGAATAGAATGAATTTCATTTTATTTGTAATTTTCTCTTTGCTACCAAAGTCGCAGCATCGTATTTATGCGTACTCCACTACCTACCAAATATTTTATCAGAAATTATACTTTACTTTCGCACCGCATAAAGTATATTATTAATGCGATAGGATAAGGACACATGCGCGATTGGATGTATCAGTCTCTCAATCCGATCTGCTGGTTGGCAAGAAAGGTCAATCCCCCGCGAAAAAATCATCAAAGATAATCAATCCCTACCAACCTAACCAGCGACACCAGTGAAACAGTGAGAGCATTTGCGGTCGCCAATCCCCTTCGTCTCAATCGTCGAAAGAGTGCAAGCGTTGGTTATCCCCGTTTCTGTCTATATCAAAGTGCATCACAATGTATAATAGTGTTGTTCCTATGCAATTTCAAGTAGACAAAGCGGATTGGTGATAGAAGTTTGCATGCGCGGATTATGGTCTGCATAATAATGATATGGTCAAGAGTTTGGGTGGACACACGGAATATAGATTGAAGAGTCTGACGAGATTGAAAACTGTGCGTCGAGGATATGTTGAAAATTAAACAAAATTATCGTATCGGCTCGATCCGATCTGTCTTTATAATAATTTTGATAGTTCACGTGTTTTCTTGCACTCAAACATCTTGTACTTGTTGAAACACCAATGTGGTGTACGATAAATAAATAAAAATAAATAAAATGCATCTATGTCTCTCTTTATTATCTATCTCATATCTCTATCTCCAGCCCCGCCCAACTATCACCGATTGAACCTCTAGCCATTTTTTCCAATACTCTTGCTCATTTCATGAAATAAATCTTTGATCTCATATATTTGTTGAGTATAGCAGTGTCACCAAAACAATTATTGCAAGGTTGCACATGTTTCTTATATAACGTCTCTTGTCTCTTTTCTCCAAGATGCGATAAATATATTATTATTATTATTAAACGTAGTATTTTTTTTTAATTTCAAATTAATTCCTTTCGTTTTCTTGGACATTTTTCCAGGAAGAACTTTAATATGTTCCCCATAACCATCATCGACATCAATGGTTATTCATTTCGATGCGTCAGATATTTGCAAAAGTAATATTAGAGAGGAGGGTTAAAAATTTTGGGGGGGGGGTACAATCATAATGAAACTCTTTGATTGAAAAAAAACTACAAGGTTGCAAGGCTACAATGCTACAAGGCTACAAGTTTGGTATAAATGAACAACATAGCTGATATGACTTCCCAATATCCTGATAAAGTTGTTGTAATGTAATGTAAAATGTAGCAAAGGTGAAAGAAACATCAAATGTAGTGTGAAATGAAAGCACGATTGTACTGTCGACGAACTACGCAAGGCTTTATCGGAGACTATTAAAAAATTGACTCGCCCGTCGCACTTTAATGTCCAGGAATGAAAGTGATGAAAGGAAAAATGGATAAATGAAGGTTGGTAGAATGATATAATGACTTTCTGATATGGATAGAACCAACTGATCCGCTAACAAGTAATGGCTCGTTAAAAATGGTGGAAAACCGAAATCGGCGACTTTCCATCCGTTAAAAAAGTACCCGGAAAGTCGAAAATGGAAACACGAAATTCGAATTCGCGCGCGCAAAGAGGTGCGGGAATTCAAATTTAGGGTTTCCATCATCATTTTTTAGCAGTTAAAATAGAAATTCAACTCGAAAATTCTGAATTTGGATTCCCGCACCTCTTTGCGCGCGCGTGAATTCAAAAAATTCAAATTTCGTGTTTCCATTTTCGACTTTCCGGGTACTTTTTTAAATGGGTGGAAAGTCGCCGATTTCGGTTTTCCACTATTTTTTAACGAGCCATAAGTGAGATTTAGGCACAATTGAAAGGTTACGAAAAGAAGAAACTTTCAACTTTCAATTTCGGGACTTGCACCTAACGTTAGACATATGAACAGTTCTCGGATGACAACGACTTATCAGTACGAATTAGAGGACAGAAAGGATATACATATACAGTGATGGATAGATAGAAACAATATGGAAATGCGTGGGATAGAAGGAGGGAGGGCTACGGGGGTCGAGAGAGGGAGAGATAGAAGAGAGATGGAGAGAGACATAATTGATAAGCTGATACGAATAGAAATGATGGACACGATGTATAAAGGGCGAGTGAGAGCATACACTGATTGCAAGATTGAGATTGTCGTTGATGCTCTCTGATTGATACTAGATTGAAACTCACGATCAAGTCAATTTCAAAAATTTCTGCATTTAATACAAATTTCAATTTTACTTTTTGTTCTCTGCCACAGTATTCTGGTCCAAGCCATTTTTCTTCCAAAGCAAGACAAAGGAGAGACCATTGTATTCGAGAGAGTTTGTATGTTGAGCGGTCGTTCTTGCTTTGAAAGTCATGAGAACGCTGTGCTGCACTGATGCATTGTACGGCCGCAGACAGAAAGGCGGAATAATGAACAAGGAAGATTTGTGAATATTAAAGGCACACTTTATTTGTACCTAAAATAATAAACGAATTTATGATAAGGTATACATAGTAGGTTACATGCACATTAAAGTTAAAGCGACCGAGCCAAGCGCAAACAAGCTAGCTAGCTAGCTACAAGCTATATATTTAGGATCTATCCAGCTAGGATGTGAAGGAATGTACGGTTACATTGTGATGAGAGTTGCCATCAGAATTGAACATCAACCGAATGTGTTAACCTCTGTCAGCACTCTTTCACGTTCTTTGTCCGCATGAGAGATTTAACTATGGGCTCGAGTTAGAAGTCAGCATATTGTTGGTCACGATTAAAATTCCGCTTTTCACTCAACCGTGAAACATATTTAAATCGTTTAAGGCACACCCGAGCTAATTTGAAACTCTCCTATTTTACCACACTCTCTCGCTCTCTTTGTCGACTAGAGAGTTTTGCCAAGCAAAGAGTAAATTTAGCACTGCTGTGCCTTAAAAAAATATAATGTAAATAAACAGATAATAAATTTAAAATATTGCCTAATAAGTTTTTTTTTATGTTTAGACAGTCTTCGAGGTATTACGACCAGGAATCTGGGTATGAGAGGCTGTGATGCTTGGGTTGGAAGGGATTCTTCCAGATCACAATTGTCTCATACTTACAAAACCGAAGAGGAATAATATTAATAATTCACTTATAAATTAGCAATAAATTAATATTAATGGTGGTGCTTCGGCCGCTACGTCTTCGTGGAGTTACGACGAGTAATCTGTGATTTCTGATTGAGGGGATTAACCCATAGAGGAATGTAGAGAGGAAAGATAAGAGAAACGCGTGGTCGTTATCTGATTAGACACTGACATGATTCTATCTGACATGGATTCCGTCGAGACTCTCTTCAATCAGAATACTCTCTCGTTTGACTCGCTCTCAATCTCTCTCTACCTCTTTCTCACTCTCTCACTCTCAATTTCTCTCTCTCCTTCTATATCTATCTCCCCCTCTTTCTCCTTCAGCATCTCAATCCCTCTCACTCTATCTCTCTCTCTCTGTACTCTCTGTGTACATGTTTCTCTCTCTCTCATGTTCTCGCAATCTATCATCTCAACTTTGATTTGGAGTGATCAAAATTTTGCAGGACAAACATATAGGGTGATGTAAACAATAAATTGTGGCAAACTTGTGCTTTTTGCAGGTGCGTGACAAGGATTGACAACTTTATCGCACCCAATTGCAGTCAGACATCAAATTTAATACAGATTGTTGTCAATGTGTCTAATAAATATTAGTGGTTGCAATTAATGAATGAACTGTTGACAGACAAGAAAAATGAGGATGATACAAGTCATGACCAGAGAAATGTGCTTCTTTCTAGTCAGACAACAAAAAATCTTCTTTTTGATGTCAATCGATTCTTGCCTTCTCATTGACATCAAAACGAATATTTTTTGTTGTCTGAATAGAAAGAAGCACATTTCTCTAGCCATTCCATTTTTTGGTGCATTTTCACATCCTCATAATAATGAGACGATAGTTCATTAGTCAAAGCGGCGCACCTCAGACGGGTTTGGTGACGCGGCGGAGAGTGTGACAGAGAGAATCATTTGATGCCATCTCGCACGCACACCCTCTCTAATGCAGCCCACCAAACCCGCCTGGCATCCGCCTCGCCCTCTTTATAAGTTGGAAAACGTGATTAGCCATTCATTGTTGCCTCGCTATTACAGAGGCTGAACTAAAGTGTTCTGACATGTATCATCCTCAGTTTTCTTGTCTGTCTACAAAATAGTCACTATCTGTTGCCACATTTATTTATTTCATACTTTTGACTACAATCGTTTTACTTTTTGAAGTCTGACAACAAAGTTCTCCGATAAAGTTGTCAATCGTTTGCCGTTGTCACACACCTGCAAAAAGCACAAGTTTGCCAAAATTTATTGTTTACATCACCCTATATAAAGAGTATGCATGAGCGTAAAAGTGATAATTTTAGAACACATTACATTGCAACAACTTTATCAGCCGACGAGGATGTCATGTCAGCTGGGTCGCCATTAGGGTTCTCTGAAGAGTCCGATCACCTTTTACAAGGAACCTCTTTTACATTAATCCGGCGATAAGAGATGAGTTATAGCTCATTTGAAAGCCCTTCTTCTGTAGATTAAGACTATGTACTTTAAAAATGCAACCGAGATCTGTGCATGGATTTAAAATTGGAGGAGTGTCTAAAACGCAACGATGCGCGCAATGATGCACTAGTTCTCCGTGTTATCTCTGCGATCCAGTGGTATCACAAAGGAAAAGATGAGTAATTGCGGTATGTCTAACGAACTTCGGTTAGGTTAGACTCGCGAAAGATGCTAAACATTAAATCGCATTCTCCCTTACAGCGGAGGGGCTGTGGTGGGGGCATGGCACAATGTTTCAAAATCATCCTAGGCGACTCATATTTGATGGTTGGAGTCCCTAGGGGCGGCATACACTTCAGCCAAAAAATTGACCCAAATTATCGATTTTTGATCTACCAAAAGTCGAAAAATCAAAGTGTGATTTCCATGGCATGTTGTATACCATTCGATAGATGATCCAAAGTTATATAAGTATACCAAGTTTCGTAAGTTTTCATAACTCCATGTTCGAGAAATATCCGATTTTTCAATTTTTGACCAGGTTTTTTTGTTTTGATCTAATCGCTTACTATGTTACTATCATTTCCAGTTTCTGTATTTTTGATATGTTGTGTAAAAATGGATGCGCTATCCGAATATCACACTTATCTGGACCAGCTACAAACCGCCCATAGTGATATCATGCGACGAACGCCTTACTTTTAGAAGCATTTTTCACGAAAATTGATGTGTAGTCACACTTTCAAACGTTTTCAGCATTTATCGCAATAGAAAAACAAACCTGTACAAACATCTAACCCTCCTTCCACCTCAATCTCTCTCCTTCTCCGCTCTATCTTTATCTCTCTCTCTCCCTCACCTTCTCCCCTTCCCTATCACTCATTAAAATTAAGCAAGTGGGTTAGAGTAATGACGCAAAAGAAAACTTTATCCTCTTAGAGCTTAATCGCGCCCTACTACTTTATCCACAGAATATGGTAGTCATAGCTCTTCATTCGCTCGCAGGGCATGAAAAACAATTTTTTGGAAGGAAAGATTTTGAGATCCTAGCGTTCAAAGGGCAGGTCTCTTAAAATTATGGCTTCTCATCAGGTAGCTTGTATCATATATTTATGTCCCTTATTTTGGTTTTGTTCAGATTCCTTTCAGACCGACAGCAAACGTTCTGCTGAGGTATACTCGGTAACAGCGCGTACGCTTAAGAGGCCTGTTCCCTAAGACTCGATCATATCCGACCATAAACGATTTAAATATTTATTATGTACATTGCAAAGTACTAAGGCAGAATGTTACAGAAAGCAAGTTGGAAACTGATTCAAACACAATTCTGATTTTTCGCACGCATTCAAAATTTTTTTTAAATGGTTGAAAGGAGAGATCAGCCATTGAGCATTGGCTGAATATTATTCACATTATTAGTACTTCACAATAAGCTGCATAAATGAAAACATTTCAAACTTGAGAAAGTTTGAAATTTTCGATCATGACCATGAATTTTCGGTCATGAAAATCGAAATTTTGAAATTGATCCAAGTGATGGGCTTCTTTTGTCATTTTACTCGTCTCACCTCGAAACTTTGAGTAGACCACAATTCCGCACCAATCGTTTGCCAATCATTTGTAAAATAAAACATTTGTTCGGAAATTCGCAAGTTCAGAAGTTCGAACGAAAAATTCGACAAAATGGTCGATCGGGAAGAACCCAGTTTTAAGTGAAATCAATGCAGAATTGCTTAGGCTACAATTTCTGGTCGGAAATTTTGGGAGCAAACTACAGCAAGCGATGATTTGTCCGAAAAAAACAATATTTTGAGTCAAAAAAGTGGTTTAGGAATCAACGCGCATTCGATGCTAATAGTGAATTGCAAGCTCTGTGCACCCTAGACGCACCGCAAATGATATTTAGACTTCATCTAAACAATTTGAAAAATTATGATTTTTTAAAGTTTTGTTTTAAATTTATTTTTTCTAATAGCCTGAGGGCACAAACAGGAAATTTCAGCCGTTTTGTGTAATAAGGGCCGCGGACACTCCTAACACCCTAGTATGGACCCCCAGTTCTCATTGCTAGCGCACGTGTCCGGGGGGTGGTCGAGTCTTATGTGGTGTTACATTTTCAAAACGGGCGCACGCCGTCCTTCGAAATAGTGTTACATTCGGAAACGTCAACGTCAACTTTGATTTTGAAGTATTTTGGGTCCCAAGCTGAAAACCCTTATTGTCAATTGGGATACGGTAACAAGTTACCGTAACCATGGATCAATAATGGCTGACTACCGTAACCATTTACAGTAATTTCATGATCCATCAGGGTTTTCCACTCGAGACCGAAAACACTTCAAATTTCAAGTTGACGGAGACGTTTTCCGAAAAAAAAAATTGAAAATGTAACACCACATTAACGGCCATCTCTCTTAAACTTGCGCTTTCTCTCCTTAGCAGTTCTCGTCCCTGCGCCTTTTTTGATTAAATCTCTTATTTTTACAGCTCCTATATATGTTAGAGAAGCTCACAAATGTTTTTACTCTATTGCTTAACTTTGATCTCTGATCATTGTACTTTGATCTTTGATCTTAGTTTTCAATTTTTCAAACATTTTGCCAAAACCGATATGTTTAACGAGTTTCAATGTATATTTGTCTTCTTTTAATAGATAATAACAACAAAAAAAAAACATTTTAAAGAAATATCACTGACGGAAAAACATTTTTTTTTTCGTTCGTCGAATGACTTTTTCCGATACTGTAACAGTTATAAGATTTTTTTAGTATTTTTGGTATGTCTGTGGTCATTCCGTACATAAATTAGTGAAAAGACGATAAAACACATGAAAATATAATTTAAAGTCAAATTTGAGGCGAAAAAAGAAATTTCCAAAAATTTATGTCTCTGACAGGATTCGAACCTGCGTCGGCGTTCGGGCGCTAAAAGTAAGGCGTTCGGCGCATGATACCACTAACGACTATAATATTAAAATGTAAGCTAATAAAGGTCCGAAGAAGAGATTTGGCACTCCGGACTGAATTGGCTTTGAAATATCATTGACCTAGCCGTGATCAACCGCGGGACTTCGCGTGCCTTGAATAACGGGTTGTACCTTTACCTTTTACCTTTACGCTAATAAAGAATATTGATCTAATGCTTGGTATTCTTGTAGTGGAAAAGGTGGACTGTCTCTGTCATCAAGTAATTGCTTTAAAATGACAAAAAAAGAAGAACGATAACAATACTATCATATCTATAATAGATCACTTTTGACAAACAGAAACTCTCTCAAACGCTTCTCAGACTTCTGATAAAGCACTAGAAAACTACGAAATTCGTTCCGTTTTTCTTCCAATAGGCGTCATTTACCGGTCTTGTTGTTCCAAGTCTGTGCAGGGGGGAAGTAGCTTTCTTTTTTTCCTGAATTAACATCCGAGAGATAACACACCTTTCGAAATGTGTCCTACAAAATTTAACACTGAACTTCTAATGCCTTACTGTGACTACCCCGTAAACTCATCCGCTGCGTCTTCATCGTTACGGCGGAGGTTACGGCGTAGGCACGTAAGGCAAATGTAACGATGCATAACAAAAAAATAGCCTAAAAGGAGTATTTCAATCTGTTATTCGTAACACTTTTTTCTGTTATAAACCTGACTCGAAGGTAATTTCACGTACACAGTCACATATTATCAGGATTTGAAAAGTTGATCGTTTGATTTTTTTCATATGCCGATCGAATTCGAAAAATTCAAAATAAAGGCATTCCAAAGCAAATTTCACTCTCAGCTCTGTCAAAGCTCTCTCTCGAAGATAAAGGAAACGAGATAGAGGCCAGATCATAGAGTATCAAATTAGGTGTGCCTTGAAATAAGTATGTTCATAATGTGCCTCTTCGTTCGATCGCATGATTAAATAACTCCCTTTTCGACTGATTTCGTCATCAAGATAAGATTCTCAAATCATCATTGTATATCACTCTACTATTACATTGACTCAGAGCAACATGTTTACCTTCTTCTTTCTTTTCTTCTTCATTAAAGCCCCTTTATTCTCCCTAACTATATCCCTTCATCTAGGCATATTTTTGCTTAACCAAACCTTATTTTGCCTACAATTTTCTCTCACTAAATGTATCCGCTCACTTTTTGCTTTCTCCTTGTTTTTATTTCAATCTGTGATTATTCTTGTTTTCCTCCATTCATGTTTATCTCTTTTTTTTATGTTAAAAAAGATGTAGAAAAGGGAGAACGAGGATGTACAATAATGCAATGTCCTTTGTCGAACACAGTAATAATAATAATAATAATATATTTATCGCTTCTTATATAATGAGGGAAGGAAGATAAACTCAAAGCGATACTTTTAGAAATGAATAAGATTCGAAGATAGCTGCTAAATTACGAGATTACAGCTTTAATACGATTATTGAAAACTATTGGGTTGGGGGAAGTTACAATTAGTACAATATGAGAGGGAGAGTTTGGCACTACTGATTAGTCTGGGCACTCTGGGGATCCATACAAGCACTATGTAGTCATAGACTTTTCAATGAATTCTATTCTCTTCTGTTCTACCGAACTTTGCGCAAACTATCCCTACTCGGGCAAATTTAATCTCTGTGGACTAAAGATCTTCAAATTACATATTTCTTCCTCTGAAGCACTCATTACCTCTCTCGCTACGCTGGAACGGGTGTAAACCATATACCGGTGACATCACATGCGTGGGGGGGGGAGGATCTTGGCAAACTCCCCAGTTTTGGTTTCACATTTTCACAGAGATTGTAAGTCTCTCATGTCAGAGGAGCGCGCAAAAGACGATGGAGGCTGAAGGACTCGAACCAACGACCTTCCGCTTGCAAGTCGGCTGCTCTACCACTGAGCTAAGCCCGGTTCTCCGCTGTCCTCTACTCCGTCGCTATGGTTCATCGGGCCGTGGCCATGCATCCTTTACATTTGTCGTCAAATGGTCATCTAGTCCGTTTGTGCAAACGAATCTTTGTTTCGCGAAAAGTGAATTTACTCATTGTTAGACCGTTATTGAGCGTATAAAAATCACTTGTTTTATTTGTAGAAGAGACTTTCTTGTTTTGCATGGTTCAGAAATTATGCCGATCTCTTTTATATATCATACGGCGCGCGGCGAAGGTCAGCCTGGTTAGAGAGAGGCAGCGGAGAGACAATCGAGAGGCGGGGCGAGATGTCGATGGCAACATCTCGCCCGCCTCTCGATTGTGACTTCCGTTCGTTAGCACCGTTTGTCATTTTCTTATGCAAGTACATTTTATACGCACAAGCACTCTTTCCTTAATTTATTTTTAAAATTAAAGGTGGAGTCCTTTCAATATTTTCGTGAACAAACTGTAAAGACAGAAAGATAGCAAAAGTTATTCTGCATACCATACATAAATTATTTTACGCTAATTATCACTTGTCCCTTGCTTGATAGATATGTCTATGCATTTTGCGTAGACAGCGAGCCTCCATCTTTAAAGAAGGGGACCCACGAGTTTTTTCGTGACTAAACTGGCCAGACAGAACTATTGATCACATCTCCTTGTATACAAAAACAATTTTCTCTAAAATTTTACATGCCCCAGAATACCGTAATTCGGACTTAAAGTTCATTGATATGCCCATGGAAAGGCGCGAGTTTTTGAAATTGAAGCACAAATGTATAGAAAATTGCAAACGGGAATCGAACCCGTGTGGCGCTGTTACAAGCGCTGACTACTAACCTCTGAGCATTGCCAATGCGGAGAGTAAAATTAGCTGTGGGTGTGCCTTTAACCAAATGTATTCATTCATTCTGAACCGTGTTTCTTGTAAACGCATAAATTATTATTACTATACATCTTTTTGTGACCACTTCTCTCCACTTCCCTCTCTTTTACCTTCCCCTCAAGCACTCCCTCGAATCCTTCTCCCCTTCTTAATTCCCACCCTCGCGTCGTGTAAACTACTCCTATTCTCAGATCTCCCTGACTACCCATAACTGATACGAGATATCTTGAATACATATGTGAAGTTGGTCACTCGAGTAATTCCACCCTTGTGGGGTAGAAAGGGAGAGAGGGAGAAAGGGAGAGAGAGGGAGAGGGAGGGAGAGAGAGAGAGAAAGGGAGAGGGAGAAAGGCAAAGGGAGAGGTGGAGAGTATATTAGAGTAAAATGAAAGTCATGTGGTATGTCCACATGTACTGCTTTCCTTCAATGTAGTTGTAGCTCACTTTCATAAGCGTTATTCAAAAAATCATACACTCACATAAAAATCCCTGATCTATAGGGGAATGATTCCCCAGAAAAGTCTCTCTACGGAATTCTTCCCTTATAGATAAGGGAATTCGACCCTATTCCCTGACATATAAGGGATTCCCTTTCCCATGAGGGAAAAATTCCGTAGAAAGACGCTACTAGGGAATTTTTTCTCTGTGTAGTGCATTGTACCTTGTATTGGAGGATCTTGATGTTGATCCATTTTCGACCGCTCTTCACTGATCTACAATCGGAAAGAGAAAATAGGGCCTTGCAACGTTTTGTCGGGTTTTTCGAGCTTCGGGTCGGGGTTTTCGGGTATGTTTTATTGGTTTCGAGGATGACGTTAAGATTCATCTGTTGGATACGCTTTCTGTAACCTGAAAACCCGACCATCGAATCTAGATTGCACCTGTACATTTCATTATACAGAATTTTGTATTTGTTCTCGAACCGCAGCTTCATTAACTTTTTTATAGTAATTGGTACAATCATCTGCGCTATCTCTGAATAAAATCGTATGTAATTCACTGTAATTTTGAACCACACAACGTACATATAATATAATCCGCTTGATTGGGAGTTAGGGGACACTGCACATCCTCCCTCCAATAGAAAATCCTTTCCGATTTTCGCATTCTCTAACACATTATTTAGTTCTCACACTATCAATAATTGCAACGTTTTTGGCAACTAGCCAAGTGAGATCTTGTACTGTGCCAACAGATTTAAAGAGGACACCTTAGTCAACGGTCTCTTCAACGCTCCACGCTCTCTCGTTGTTAGAGAACAGAGAAATAATGTGCGCGATGAAGAGTAATGGCGCACTAAAAAATAGTGGAAAACGGAAAATGGCGACTTTCCGGGGTCTAAAAAAGTACACTGGAAAACCGAAAATGGAAACTCGAAATTTGAATTCGCGGGCGCGAATAAGGCGCGGGAATTCAAATTCTGACTTTCTAGCTGCGATTTTCTGCGGTTATAAAACTTATATAAAGCCGAAATTTCATTTTTCGACCTTTATGAAGCGTAGGAACTTGAATTCCTACTTAACATCCTTTTTAAACCGCAGAAAACCGCATTTGGATTGCCAGAATTTGAATTCCCGCACCTTTTTTCGCGCCCGCGAATTCAAATTTTCGAGTTTCCAGGTGCTTTTTTAGACCCTGGAAAGTCGCCATTTTCCGTTTTCCACTATTTTTTAGTGCGCCATAATTTGAGTGAGGTCACCCTCACTATAACTAGGGGCCACAACGTGGATAACCGATTTTCGCTGAGAAAGTGGAAATTACATAGATTCGATGTGCCATGACCCCAATAAGACAATACTTTTTGCCGTTTGTCCATATCTTGTCTCTGAGGCGAGATACAGCTCGAAAACCACGCGCGCAACGCACTGTTGGAAAGGCAGAAAAAGCGAGATGAGAGAGTGAGGGGGCGGAGTCTTGTCTGTCTCCTCTCCCCCCCCCCTCCTTCGCGGCGTCTCCTTTCTTTGTCCAATCTCGGCCGTTTCTTCTGATTCCTTTTGTAATTTGCATTGCTCTCTTGAATGATCATGTGTAATATATTTCTTTAAAAAATCGATAATGTGCAATGACAGTAGAAACAAAGAAAATTACAGTTTATCAGAGGAAAAGACTGTTTCTCAGTCACCAAGCACTTGTAAAAGACACATGACTACGAACATGTTTAAAATAAACGAGAAACAAACAATAAACTAAGAACAACGAAATGGAATAACAAATGCACTATTTGGAGACAACACAAATCAAAGATTGATACTTGGGAAGATATCGATTGATTATCGATTAGTAGTTCATCAACCAAGAGTTTTCAGGATAGCTTTACGCTGCTTGCCCTTTCGCTTCTTTGCCTTCTTAGGGTCCAGAATGGCCGACTCGTCAAAGAGATGCACCTGAATTTAATAGCTCAGTCAGATATCAGAGATTAAAGATCAGAGATCAAAGGCTAAAGATCAAAGATCACGTTAATACCTCCTGTTGTTCTTCATACTCCAATTGTAGCAACTTCAACGCGGCCAGATTCACTACGTATGCATTCTAAATCGATAGTAAATCAATCAATAAACCGTGAGAATCAATAATGTTAATCAATAATCAGTGGAACTAAACAGTAATAGATAATCAATAAAACACATTTCTGCTTCCTTAACCACTCACTTCACCCCCTTATCACATTATTGATTGGTATTTTCATATAAATCGAATGCTAATTGATCAAAACCGTGCGGGATACGAACCTACTACTAACAGTAATAATGTTTTGATTGATTGATCAGACCACAAACTACGAAAAGAGCAAATATCAAAGATCACACTCACCTCCTTCTGCATAAATCCCGTGTGCTCCTGGGTCCAATTACGAGTAATTCGCAGGCACTGTAATGACACTAATTCAGTGAACAACTTACATAATACGTATTGTTCAAATATCAAAGATCAAAGTACAAAACGAAATTTAAATAATCCTAAATCCTTATAGTAGATAGAATAAATAATAAATAAATAGATAAGTGACTGAATAATTCTGATATCAAACTGGTCGCTCCGTAGTAAAAGTAACATCAATAACTGACTCAAATAAACTTAATTCGCCAATGAAACATCAACTCACCGTGATCCAGATGTATACCAGAAGGATATCACCGTTGGGAGGCTGTCAACTCCAACAGCCTCCCATATCCCTCTCTCGCACTCCATCCGACATGCAGGTCCTAGAAGTACACAGGTAGAATCAACGTAAAACACTCAAATGTGAACCGGAAATGAAAGTGGAGAACGCCGAGGCACACAATGCTGACAGAAAAGTGAAGAAAGAGTCGTATTGAGAAGAAAATCTAAGTCGAACGGTGCAATTCGAGCAAAGTGTACTTCACCAATTCAAAGAGAAATATAACGAGTATATGGCGGCAACTGAGCAAAATGAGAGGAGCGATATAAAGGCAATACAATAGACCATTTGTTTGATGATATTACTTACATAAAAACTTAAATAAATAAAAATATAACGATTTACTCCAAAAATGACTGTAGCCGTAAATTCGTGACCGGGAAAAGGTAAGGCAGAAATGAAAGCATGTAGGGTTCGGAACGATTTATTTTGTGAAACGATGTAATATTTTTTCAAAAGCAAAACACAATTCATGGGTTGAGATATTTAGTTTGAATTTTGCCTAGTTATTACTTTTATGGGTACTGAAATCGAATTAGACTCGGCCGAGCATGCTGTGATAGCCAGAACAACACGAAATCGCACTTTCGTGATTTTATTTTGCGATTTTGACCTAATTAAGCTCAACACACCACTCTCGGCCGGGGTTCATTTAATAGAGCTCATTGATAGCTACAAAATGAGCCCAAACACAGGTCATGACGTTTAGAATTGAGCTTGTGTTTTACTCGTCTCGTTTTTCGCCGATTTTGGGTGCGCACAAAGTGGGCGGAGCTTGCGGCCCCTAACTATAACAAAGCAGATTAGACTAATTTGCATAATTTACGTAATGTTGATATTTACTTTAACTGTCTACTTCTCTTTTTCTCCTTGTATGATATTAATACCCAGTGTATCTACATGCTACCACATAATAGAGAAACTTTCTGACGCCGAAATCAGTGCTAAAAGAAAAGAAAAAGAGTCGAGAGAGGGTGTAAAGCGAGGAGAGTTTTCCCTGATTTTCGTTTTTTCTCAACTTTTGAACAGAGTATGAACAGCTCTAAAGTATGACGCCCTTGATATAGATGTAGAAACAGACCGGAATACGCGAACTTCCGCAATTGTGTGCCTATTTTTGCCTCTTTTGCTAGGCATGTCTCCTATTCCCATGCAGACATTTCGTGGTCTTTATGCGGTGTTACATTTTCAAAACGTGCGCATGCCGTAACCTCCGTCGTAACGACGGAGAGAAGACCTTACGGCGGAGGTTACGGCGTGCACATTTTTTGAAGAAAAAAATTTTTTTTTGGTAACACCGGATTACTGACGACATCACCATCGCGTATTTCAATTCACCCCCATAGTTTACAATTCAAAATCGAATTCTCTTTGTTTTCTCGAACTTTTGAAGGCACACCCGCCAATTTGAAACTCCTCCATGCCCTCCGTTTTCCTTTTCTTCGAGAACGCGCTGCCAGAGAGGAGAGTGAAATTAGCTCGGCGTGTTATCCATCGCTTTCTGTATCATAATTAAACTTCAACCTAATATTATCTCCTATGTTAGTCTCTCATTGTCTTGCGTGAGTGTTTTTAAATTTGGTTTATATCAATCATCTCGATGACAGAATTGTGGGTCACGATTAATACTGCACTTATCACACAACCGTTGAAACATATTTCAATCGTTAAAGGCACAATCATGCTAGTCCGGTCATGCTAATCATGCACGGTCCGTTTTGGCAATGCTCTCTCGCTTTCCTTATCTACGAGAGGGTGTTGTCAGAGCGGAGAGTAAAATTAGCTCGGGCTGTGCCTTTATACAGTCCCGCACGTTCGCGCTCCCTAAACGTAAAAAATAAAAATAAAATATTCATCGATGCGGCATGATGAATATTTTTTTTAAACAATTCGTTGTTTGTGATCGTTGCATCATTAAATAAGCGGACATGATGATGCAACGATCGCAACCAATGAAATGTTTGAATAAAAAATTTATTCATCGATGCGGCATGATGCGGCACGCAGCGGGCCGCGGGGGGGGGGGGGCAGCGTTTAGGGAGCGCGAACGTGCGGGACTGTAAGTAGCAACGAATCGCCATATAACTAACACTAAGAAGTAAAGCTCATGTATGGGCCGGGGGAAACCTTCTCACCTGTGTTGTCCACCATTCTGTTGTTGCATATTCCCCAAGATCTCGAGTCTCCCATATCCTCTCTCACTTCACAGTATCAATATCATTGTTATCATTGTGCTTTAGTACATCCTATAAAGGATACGCTTAAAGTATTAGGTGACGACATAAATAACGCTCGTTTTTCACTCTCCAAAAAAATTATCATAAAATTTTAACAAAGCATGATGTATTCTGGAAATACTCTCCATTCGAATGGATGACATTCTGCCGTCCACCTGGCAGTTTATGGATCCGTTCATGATAGAAGGACTGGGGCTGATTCCGGAAATAGATGTCGAGTACTGTCTGGATAGTGACTCAGTCTTTGAAGCTCTGCCCATTGAGGAAGTGATGGAGCGCCGGCAAAAGGTGATAATCATAGGGAGCAAGGTCTGGTGAGTACGGAGGGCGGAAGAGGACAGTCCTGTCATAACTCACTAGCTCAGATGTGGTCGTTCTTTTGGTATGTGGTCGAGCGTTATCATGATGGAATTAGATCTGAGCTTCCTTCTCGCGTGATTGTTCGAGGTGGAGTCTTAGCTTCCGCAGCTGGAGAGTGTGGACATGTGCCGTGATAGTGGTACCCTCGACAAGGAGTTCCCATTACTCGACTCCTCGTACCGAATACCAGATGCACAATATCACTTTTTTGCTGTGAAAATCGGGTTTGGTGACACCTGCTGGCTGTTCTTGCAAACCTACCCACTGACTGCTTGGCTCATCGTTATCATAGGGCACCCACTTTTCATCACCGGATATAACGTTGACCAGCCAATCAAACCGGCGATGTAGAGTAAGAAGAGTCTTTGTCATGCCTACTCGGCGATCCCTGTCGTAGTCGGCTAAAGCATGGGGTACACATCTTCCCAGTTTTTACTTATTTCCGAGAGTGCGAATGCCGCGTATCACGATGCACTGGGTGACCCCAAGTACCATTGTAATATCACCGGTATCAGGATACGGATCAGCCTCTACCTCTTGGAGCAATTGATTGAGACCCACCACCACATGGAGACCGGGTTGGTCTTCATCTTCGATGCAAAATCCTGTTTTACGAATTTGACGACCCAATTTCTCACCGCTGTTACATGAGTGACATGTGAGAGGTACACCTCTGCTAGGCGATGTTGGATATCGAGGCGTTTGGAGCCAGAGAGGAATAGGAATATAATCATGCTGCGAGTGTGAATTCTGTCGAAAACGAAATTGTGCGAAATTCTTGCTGGGGGGACACGAGGGAACTGAATCGAAAACAACCGCAGGATACTCGAGGGGCCCCCTCTATAATGTAAACAGGATGGAGGCTGGCAATAATAACACAGCAAGAACGAGGCGACTGAAGTTGAGACAAAAAAACGAGCGTTACTTATGTCGTCACCTAATATATTCTTTATTCCATCATATTATGCGTAACAAGAAAATATATTTGTTCCATGGAATCTCAAGATGGGATAGTTGATCTAGATATAATATTTAAAATGCAAAAAAATTGTTACAAATTTTAAAAATTTATATAATCTAATGAAGCGAGAGTCCGGTCTGGCCAGTAATGTTTAAAATCACACCCCAAGCTAATTTTAATCTCGCTCTGGCATTACTCTCTCGTAAAAACAAAGAAAGTGAGAGAGAGCGGAGAGTTTCAAATTATCACTGGGTGTTTAATCTCTTTTTCAACATGTATTTCCACATTTACACGTGCGACTACTACATATTAGAGAATAGAATAAGTGTGCCAAACACCTCTTTCTACTCTTATTTCTTTTTATGTGTCCTTTAAACGCTGTCTGACCCTCCTTTGTTGCCCTTTAAAGGATCTAGTCTACATGCATACATACACTTTATCATATTCATACTTTGGATGAGAGTCAAACCAGGCTGAATCTTCTTGTTTTATTCTTCTTCAATCAATCAATCAATCAATATCTATCAGATTCACACTGTGATGTGCTGGGATATGGGTTGTTAGCCATTGGGAGTAGGGGATATTCCACCATCCTTTTCCGATTCTCTTCCAATATAAGAGAGATTCTTCTCCATTCAAGACGACGTCCTAATTCGAAACTTGAACGAAATAATTAAATTACCCACGAATTCTTTGCTCAATTGTAGTATGTCTGTTTATGATCTAGTCTACGATCGTCCGAATTCGCTACTTGCTTTTTGCTACTTTAATCACACGCCACACTTTTCTACTTACTTGTTCTTTCTATCCTTTCACGTCCATGGCCCACGACGACACGACCCACATAGAACTGTTTGAAATTAGCCCGGGTGTGCCTTTAAAGATGGAGACCCTCGAGTTTTTTCGTAATAAGACTGTTATACTTGGCTCTCTCATATTTCTCATTGTCCCTTACGCGAATTACCATATAATATAAAGAAAAGCCAATATGATAATCGTGGCGGGAGTCAGTCATGCAAACTCAAGGGTCTCCTTCCTTAACGATTGAGATATGTGTCACGGTTGTGTGAAAGGTGCAATGTTAATCGTGCCCGACAATATCCTATACTCATTACTACCTAGAGACCAAATTTAAAATACTCACGGGGACAAAGAAATATTTTTATTATTTTTCGATATTTTTCGGGATATTTTTCGATCCAATACTCCCTTCAATGGTTGAACAAAAAATTAAAGTGTTTAAATTGAAACTGTCAACACTATCATGCTTTCTTTGACTGTGAGAGAGCGTGATCAGAGCGGAGAATCAAATTAACTCAGGGTGTCCCTTTAAAGGGAGCGTTATCTCACTCAATGGCCTCTTCATTGCGCACACTATTTCTCTGTTCTCTAACAACGAGAGAGCGTATAGCGTTGAACAGACCGTTCAGAGAGGTTTCGGTCCCTTTAAGGTATTGCCATTGCAAAAAAACTACGCCCTAGTGATGATCAGATCAATTTAGTGCCAGGCTTTCATTATTATCTATACGAAAGATTATCTCCTCGTTTGCTAATCTAATATCGAGCTAACGCTCCACATATTCTAGACTACATTCTGTTATAAGAAATAAGAGATTAAGCATAGATTAGTGGAGATTAAGAAGAGAATAAGAAATAAGAGATATACCTCTCTTCATAATCCCCCGTGACAAAAAATATACGGAAGTATGTTTGGGTTCCGATTGGTCTCTAGAATATTAAAACGCATTCTCCCTTACAGCGGAGGGGCGTCGGTTGGGGCATGGCACAATGTTTCAAAATCATCCTAGGTGACTCATATTTGATGGTTAGAGTCCCTAGGGGCGGTATGCACTTCAGCCAAAAAGTTGACCCAAATTATCGATTTTTGATCTACCAAAAGTCGAAAAATAAAAGTGTGAATTCCATGGCTATCCGAATATCACACTTATTTCGACCAGCTACAAGGCAGTCATAGTGATATCAAGTGAATTCTAACCCCATTTTAACGCCCAAACGCCGACGCAGGTTCGAATCCGGGTCCGGGCATAAATTTTTGCAACTTTTTTTTCGCCTCAAATATTATTTTAAATTATATTTTCATGTGATTCACCGTATTTTCACTAATGTGTTTTACGAAATAACCACAAACATTATCAGGAATACTAAAAAATCTTATTACTGATACAATATCAGGAAAATGGATGGGACGAGCGAAAATAACGGTTTTTCGACAGTGATACTTCTTTAAAATGTATTTTTTGCTATTTTCTGTTAAAAGAAGATAAATATACAATGAAACTCTTATCATCTCGGTTTTCGCAAAATGGTTTGAAAAATTGTAGGCAACGATCAAAGATCAAAGTACAAAGATCAGAGACCAAACTTCAGTAATATAGTAAAAACTTTTCTTAACATCTCTAATATTTATAGGTGCTTTGAAAATAAGAGATTTCATCAAAAGAGGTGCAGGAACGAAAACTGCGAGGGAGAGAAAGCTCAAGTTTAAGCGTACGCGATGTAACCGAGTAGATCTCAGCAGAACGTTAACTATGGGTTTGAAAGGAATCAGAACTAAACCAAAATGAGGAAAATAAATATATGATACGTAAAAAAGCTACCTGCGGAGGAACCATAGTTTTAAAAGGCCTGTCCTTTGAACGGTAGGATCTCAAAATCAGTCCTTCCAAAAAAATTGCCCTGGGGACGAATGAAGAGCTATGACTACCATAATCAGTGGATAAACATCACTCGCCACTTGCATCATTTTGTCCCTTATTGTTTGAACGGGTCGTTAGCATATCTATAAGCTGAATTTTCAGTTTTGAGGCTCAAATTCGTAGAACATTTACTGCTTGAAATCGGAGACGTCCCAATGCCTCTTTTGATGGAATCTTTTATTTTCAAAGGACCTATATATGTTAGAAATGTTCTGAAAAGTTTTTACTATATTACTGAAGTTTGGTCTCTGATCTTTGTACTTTGATCTTTGATCGTTGCCTACAATTTTTCAAACCATTTTGCGAAAACCGAGATGATAAGAGTTTCATTGTATATTTATCTTCTTTTAACAGAAAATAGCAAAAAATACATTTTAAAGAAGTATCACTGTCGAAAAACCGTTATTTTCGCTCGTCCCATCCATTTTCCTGATATTGTATCAGTAATAAGATTTTTTAGTATTCCTGATAATGTTTGTGGTTATTTCGTAAAACACATTAGTGAAAATACGGTGAATCACATGAAAATATAATTTAAAGTAATATTTGAGGCGAAAAAAAAGTTGCAAAAATTTATGCCCGGACCCGGATTCGAACCTGCGTCGGCGTTTGGGCGTTAAAATGGGGTTATAATTCACTTGATATCACTATGACTGCCTTGTAGCTGGTCGAAATAAGTGTGATATTCGGATAGCCCATCCATTTTTACATAACATATCAAAGATCCAAGAAAAGGAAATGAGAGTAAAGGCTCGTTAAAAATGAGTGGAAAACCGAAATCGGCGACTTTCCACCTGTTAAAAAAGTACCCGGAAAGTCGAAAATGGAAACACGTAATTTGAATTCGCGCGCGCACAAAGAGGTGCGGGAGTTCAAATTCCGACTTTCCGTCATCGAATTTTAGCAGTTTAAATGGAAATTCAACACCATACTCGCCTAAAAATGCAATCCGCGGAAATTCGCTGTCGGAAAGTAGGAATTTGAATTCCCGCACCTCTTTGCGCGCGCGCGAGTTCAAATTTCGTGTTTCCATTTTCGACTTTCCGGGTACTTTTTTAACGGGTGGAAAGTCGCCGATTTCGGTTTTCCACAATTTTTTAACGAGCCATAACATGGCAAGCAATGAGATCAAAACAAAAAAACCTGGTCAAAAATTGGAAAATCGGTAATTTCTCGAACATAAAGTTATGAAAACTTCTGAAACTTGGTATTCTTATATAACTTTGGAACCTCTATCGAATGATATATAACATGCTATGGAATTCACACTTTTATTTTTCGACTTTTGGTAGATCAAAAATCGATAATTTGGGTCAACTTTTTGGCTGAAGTGTATACCGCCCCTAGGGACTCTAACCATCAAATATGAGTCACCTAGGATGATTTTGAAACATTGTGCCATGCCCCCGCCGCCCTTATGGAGAACGCGTTTTAAAGGCACCCCCCAAGCTAATTTTGCTCGTCGCATTAGCAATACGCTCTCGTTCACAAAGAAAGCGAGAGAGTGTGACCAGAACGGAGAGTTTCAAATTAGCCCTGGGTGCCCCTTTAAATAATTCATGAACGGACCTGCAGGATATTATATCAAATGAGAGTACACCAAAAGTTCTTCCTTTCATCATCCCAATGTATGAAAATATCGTATTTTTCCTGCACAATTTCGCAATTCAGTGGAGTTGAACATATTGTGCAAATGTTCATAGTCTAGAACCAAATGATCTGTGAATCCCACACTATACTTTTGTTATACTAGTAAATTATTTTATTTTATAAGTACATGTGAAGTTGATCAATGATACCTTACACAACTACTACATATGCGAATCTCCCTGTTCTCTTTGACCTATCTCAACCTTGATTTCCCTGTAGAATCACTTAAAGGGGTTGAAACCTTTGTCAACGGCCTCTTCAACGCTCTATGCTCTCTCGTTGCTAGAGAACAGAGAAATAGTGTGAGCAATGAAGAGACCATTGAGTGAGGTCACTCTCCCTTTAACCATTTCACAGTCACATCGATATTTATTCATTTCACGCGTCCCACGATATCTTAATATTATCTTAATCGATCACGAGTATTTTATCTATTCATATCCCACTACAACCTCCTGGCTACAATCATTATTCATCTCACAATATCTCCTCATATCTTGTCTTGTCAGATGTGTATCCCATATAAGTCTTCTCCTCTCCAGATTCATCATTAAGTCTATTCTCATATCACACATAATCTTGTCTTTCTATGAATTCCCTTAGCTTTCTATCGATTGGATTGAAGTCCTGAAAAATTATGCGATCCTTTGTGTGATTATTGCTGTCATTTTCGTTTCATATTCCCATATTTTTTTAGAATTAATGGGGTGATAATACTGATTTCAATCATATTAATATAGGTCATATCGCAAACTATTATGCATTTACAAATTTGCTGGCCCCAATTATTCACGATTTAAGGCCTTTATACATCATACCACGAATCTGAGGAGAATCAGCAATATGTCATGTTCTTTCCTCTGAAATTCCCACATGCCTCGTTGCGCCTGGGACGTAGTATAATGAATTAATTAGTTAATTATGATGACTTTTTTTTCTCATTCAGCACTGTCTCACTACTGCCTCATGACTTCTGAGCACTACCTTACAATATGTGGGCGTGATTGAAGAGAAGTTAAGAAGAACACCATTCCTTTCTTATACGATTTGATTTGATTTTCATAACATCTTTTATTCTCTCGTTTCACTTTTTATCAGCTCATATAAAAATTTCACAGCTATACATAACAATAAATATTTTCTACTGCCAGTAACGGACAGAATTTACCTTTATCCATATTTCGGAACGGGGCGACAATTGACATCTTGGACACATTTTCCTGATTCACATATCAACTGCATATTAATTTGAAGGCGTGTTGTGTTCTGGCCATGCGTAAGCAGTGCTTAGAAAGCACCTGTCCGACTTCTAAATAAGATGTTTGCATAAACACTTTGACATTTGAAATGCTTCATATTTATAATCTCAATAGAGATCCGTGACAAAAAGACATTGATTACTTTCAAGGATATTTCCATTTAAATTCTAAGGGAATTTAAATCTCCCCTCTGGCCGTTGCCACTGCGGTGGCCAAAAATCCGTATACTAATGTTTCATTTGAAATTACAGTAATCGGCATTTTATCGGTCTCACCATTTCCCATGCTATTTCTGTGTCGCGCTAGTTTGAAACTCTCCGCTCTGGCAATGCTATCTCGCTTTTTTGTTTACTAGAGACTGTTACCATACCAGAGAGTAAAATTAACTTGGGTGTTATTTTAAAGCTTTTTCTCCTTTCTCATCTCACAACATTTTCATTTTTCACTCAATATCTCCTAATTTCCTTTCAATTTCCTGCTAATTTCCATTGAAACCTTTCGTCATCGACTTCGTCTTCTGACCCGTATACGTCCTAGTTTTAATTGGAAATATGACGAATTGGGAGTATTCCGGGAACCGGAGCTGATTGACAAACGACACTACAATCATATTGGAATTTCATGCATGCTTCTCATTATACCTCTGCCGCTCCCTCTACCTCTACCTTTCCTTGTGTCTCTACCTCTTCTCTACCACGTCCTCTACATCTCCCTCTTCATCGCCTTTTCTTCTCTCTCTTATTCTACCTCTCTCCTCCCCTATCTCTCTTCCTTCTCCCCCTTCTCCTCCCCTCTCACATCTCCTCTGCCTCCACTACACCTTCAGATTCCTCTGCCTTTCTCTTGTCTTCTATTATACTACACCTGTGATTATCCATCGACACCTTCTCATTCTCTAGGGGATACTGACCACTACCGCTGTCGTCAACAAGGCGACGCGTTCTCACTCTAATAGAACCTTCGAGCGGGTTTCCCCTGGAGTTGTTCTCCTTGCCTTGCATTTTCTTTGTTATTTGTTATTACCTAATTCTTCTATGGCTATTCAAAAGAATAGAGAGAGGAGTGTGATAAATATCGATTTCAACGAGTTTCCGTCAATTTTAATACCGGACTAGATATTGCGATCCTGATTCCCCTGACGTACTCTTCTGCACTGTGCGCTGATAAGCTAAGATTCACAGAACCGTAGGGGAGAGAATGGTTGCCACTAAACGACTGATTAGTCTGGGCGTGCTGAGGTCACATACTCACTAACCCACTCACTAAGATTCACTAAGGTCACTAAGATTATTCTTATTATAATAGGCGTTAACGGTCTGGGAATGTGAAAATAAAGGTAGGTACCAGGGCTGTGCGGCATGAGTATATTTCGGCATATATACGCCATAACGGCGTATGCCGAATATTTTTTTCGGCATAAAAACGGCATATTCGGCATAAGTTTCCATATCATTATTGATCCGATGTTTATGAACATTTCAATGTTTTAGGAGAAAACATTAAAATTCTTTTCTAAATACGTGTTAAAGGCACACCTCAAGCTAATTTTACTCTCTGCATTGGCAATGCTCTCTCGTAGACAAAGAATGCGAGAGAGTGTGGCCAGAGCGGAGAATTTCAAATTAGCTTGGGGTGTCACTCTAATCGATGTTTAAGATTTACAGGTACAAAAAGCTAAAGAACACCGGAAAAAATATATTTGAGTATTTAAAAAAATGCTCAAACTTTGCGATATAATTATTAGTTTTATGCCGAAAATATTTAAACTTTTCATGCCGTTTTCGGCACGCATAAGCGGCATGAAAAAACCGCCTTAAACGGCATATTCGGCATACCGGCATGGCCATGCCGCACAGCCCTGCTAGGTACCCTTCATAATCTTTGGAAATTATGCCTCGTAGTCAGTTGCCCCCACTCGCGACTGCACTATATAATATTATTCACGTTCCCTGGCCTGGCAGTGATCACCCGCAGAGCTTCGTGTGCCTTGAAAAATATGTTGTACCTTTTACCTTTACCTTTACATTATGCATTTACTGTATTATTGCTGATAATCAAATTAATAGCATCATGATATTTCCTGTGCATCGCACAGGAAATAACATGATATGATATCTATCTCCTTCTTCACCCGATATAACTCTAAAAGGTAGGTAAAAGTAAAGTTAGTCCTACGGGTGATCACTGCAGTGACAATTCAAGGCCAATTCAGTCCGGAGGGCCTAATATTCTCCGGACCTACTTTACCGCGTGATCTAGCCACTACCAATTCCTCCTTCGCGCGCCTTGGAGAGGCGGAGGCGGAGTCACGATATAAAGGGACCGAAACCTTTGTCAACGGTCTCTTCAATGCTATACGTTTTCTCGTTATTAGAGAACAGAGAAATATTGTGCACAATGAAGAGAACATTGAGTGCTCCTTATAACTCTACCTTTACCAAATGAGATATAGGGTTTGATCACGTATAGAGTACAATCTAAAACCATATCGATGTAAATACAAAATAGTTGATTATTGCGTGCGACTTCTGATTTCTGATGCTCATAATCAGCTCTAATAGAAATAGAATAAAGTGCTAATTGCCGTACTTTGAGTATTTTCTCACTCTTTTGTAGTCTTAGATCTCTTTCTCGTTCCCACTTCATAACTTATTTCCATGAGGTGGACGATCAATACAACTAAAAATATTTATTAATTAATTAATCTATGCACAAGGGGGAAAGTGATAATTTAAAGGGACCGACACCTGTGTCAACGGTCTCTTCAACGCTCTTCGCTCTCTCATTGTTAGAGAACAGAGAAATAGTGTGCGCAATGAAGAGACCGTTGAGAGAGGTTACGCTCCCTTTAAGACGATTGAACATGATATTGATTCTCACGGGATTCGATTGTTATTCACAACTTTTCAATGGTCATCTCGTGTTCGGAAAATAGTTCTTTTTCTTCACTTTTTATTTCTTTTTCTAGGATTTCTTTTTCTACATTTGAACTAAAGTGATCTCTTATAGTTAACCCAATCGACATATTCGACTTCATATTATTATACATATACTACTCCAGTTTGCGTCTCTCTCTCGACCTCTCCATTCGACTCTATATCATTCTCACTCTCTATCTCTCTCCCCCCTTCTCTCCTTCTCTCTCTCTCTCCCTCTCACTCCCCTTCTCTCCTTCTCTCTCTCTCCCTCTCACTCCCCTTCTCTCCTTCTCTCTCTCTCTCCCTCTCACTCCCCTTCTCTCCTTCTCTCTCTCTCTCCCTCTCAATCCCCTTCTCTCCTTCTCTCTCTCTCTCCCTCTCACTCCCCTTCTCTCCTTCTCTCTCTCTCTCCCTCTCACTCCCCTTCTCTCCTTCTCTCTCTCTCTCTCCCTCTCACTCCCCTTCTCTCCTTCTCTCTCTCTCTCTCCCTCTCACTCCCCTTTTCTCCTTCTCTCTCTCTCTCCCTCTCACTCCCCTTCTCTCCTTCTCTCTCTCTCTCCCTCTCACTCCCCTTCTCTCCTTCTCTCTCTCTCTCTCCCTCTCACTCCCCTTCTCTCCTTCTCTCTCTCTCCCTCTCACTCCCCTTCTCTCCTTCTCTCTCTCTCTCTCCCTCTCACTCCCCTTCTCTCCTTCTCTCTCTCTCTCCCTCTCACTCCCCTTCTCTCCTTCTCTCTCTCTCTCTCCCTCTCACTCCCCTTCTCTCCTTCTCTCTCTCTCTCCCTCTCACTCCCCTTCTCTCCTTCTCTCTCTCTCCCTCTCACTCCCCTTCTCTCCTTCTCTCTCTCTCTCCCTCTCACTCCCCTTCTCTCCTTCTCTCTCTCTCTCCCTCTCACTCCCCTTCTCTCCTTCTCTCTCTCTCCCTCTCACTCCCCCTACCTCTCCATCTACCTGAAGCCTTACCCACACCACTGATTGGATTCCGCATGTGCATATATACATTGAGGCATCCTCTCTATTTCAAGTGTACTTCCGATGAAGAGAGAGAGGGGGGAGAGGGAGAGAAGAAGAGGGAGGGAGAGAGAGGAGAGGGAGAGGGAGAGAAGGAGAGGGAGGGAGGGAGAGGGAGAGGGAGAGAAGTAGAGGGAGGGAGAGAGAGGAGAGGGAGAGAGGGAGAGGGAGAGGGAGAGAAGGAGAGGGAGGGAGAGAGAGGAGAGGGAGAGAGGGAGAGGGAGAGGGAGAGAAGGAGAGGGAGGGAGAGAGAGACTGAGAGGAACAGAGAGCTAGAGAGAGGGAGAGACGGGCAGAGAGATGGGAAAAAGAAGAGAGGCAGGCCACGTGTTACCTTTTCATCATAATACATAACATCAACTTCAATTACATATCTCATGCATCGCTGACGTAATTGCTTACAGTACCCTTCCTTTCAATCTCAAATTGATGAACTTACCGTTGTCTTTAGGCCTATGGACTGTACTTACCGTACTCGTCGAATCGTAAACTGATTTGATACAGTCATCGTTTCCGTTTGCATATCACGCATCTTCAGTTCTCTATCTCATTAGGCATCGGTTGTTATTCACGTAAGAAAAGAGAGAGAGAGTATATCATGCATAACAAGGCTCGTTTGATCTACCTCTCAATGAAACCTCTTACTGTCTTCCTCTCCCTCTGTTTCTCCCTCTAACTCTCCCTCTACCTCTGACTCTCCCTCTTCCTCTACCTTACCGGTACCTCCACACCTTTGTCTCTCTGCCTGTTCCAAAGTATACCGCTGATATATCACCATATTAACTGTTTGAAAATATTACATCTACAGAAAAAAATCAATATCTATAAGGGGAATATTCCCCACAAAAGTCTCGCTACGGAATTCTTCTCTAATAGATAAGGGAAATCGACCCGTTTCTTACTTCGAGAATTTGACGTGTAAAAGAACCAATGACTGTTTTGACAGTATTCTTGTTTTTTTATTATAAAGTGTTAAACAAATCGCAAGAGTAGAAACGCATGGACGATTATAGTGGACAAGAAACATATATACAAACAACTGGTATTGAGACGAGAATGAGAAATTTCTCTACCAATTCTCATTCTTCATTCTCATCTCGAAATCCATGATACCAGTTTTTTCATGTTTCTTATCCTCTACAATCGTCAATTCATTTCTACTTTTGCAATCGTATCATCGGAATGCTGGGAACAAGATATGTTTAAAAAATTTTACCGTTTCTTTAATTGTACATAAGGCCAAATCATATCAATTCCTCTCCCTCTCCTTTTATGCCTCACCTCTCCTTCTTCACCTACTTCTTCATATTATGCTTATTGTGCATATCTCTACCTACAGCAGTGTCTCGTGACTCCATATCTCTCGCTTTTTTTGTTTTCTTCTTGTTCTTATCTTTCATGCGTTCCTATCGATCCACAATCAAGGTAGAGTTCCAAAGTCATGAAAACACAAAACTCTCCTCGTTTTGCGCACTCTCTCGCCTATTTTGTGTTTCTTAGTCTTTTTTATTCATTCGTCTTCAAATCCAATAACACCTACAGTAATAATCTGTTTAAAAATTTCAAAAATAAAGAAAAGCTGAGAAGGCTCTCCTCATTTACACACTCTCTCGCCTCATTTTCCTTTGGGCTTCTAAACACCATTGGTTGTTGCAGGAGGAACTCATAACTGACTGTCATCTCTGGTGTTCTCGAATCATCTCCTGGGGAAAACTGAATCATGGCCGAAGCCCCGCCAACGACGCGAGTTCGAATGGAGATGTGGAAGCAGCTGTGTTGCAGCTCCAGAACCAAGGTACAGAATTTGGCACCTTGCCAAGATTTAGTTAGACTCAGAGATAGGTTGTCTAACTATAAGTGGACTGTCATATGAAAATCTAGCTTACTCCAAACTATCTCAAAAAGACACGTTGGATAATACTCTGATTCGATATAGTATCGAGATGGAGTAAGCTAACTAAGGTATCTCATATATTGAAGCGTTTCTCTATTTGCCGCGTCTTTCAATTAGATAACCAATAGTTCAAATATGAGAATTTGTAAACGCCAATTGATGTGCAGGTGCAGGATCAAGCGAACGCCCAGGAAGCGGTGCAGCAGAAGAAGAAAGATGTTCCAGTTACCAAACAGCCCGGAACCAAGGATGAAGAGGTACGGTAGTATTTCAGGGTTATTGATTTTTTCCCTCCTTTTGATCGATATCAATACGTATTCTCTTGATGATTGCGATAATTAAGAAAAACACCAAACGTTTTAGTAGGCTTCTTTCATGTGCATGTTTTGATTATTATTAATGTTAGAAATATCATTTCACTCTGGGAACTTTGTGGTGACGTTATTGATTGGAAGACTTAAAGGAAAACCTTGGCCTATGGTCTCTCAATCTAGGACAGAGAATAAGGAAAATTCACGAAAAGAAAAGAAGAAGAGGTGAGAGATTGCGCAAATGAGTTTCTTTTTTTCTGATATTCTTTTTTTTTCGTTACTTTTGAACAGCACATGAGGACGTCCTGTGTGATAGGAAGAAACTGTTGGCTAAAGTCTTTTTTTGGATATGATCAATAAGGTGATATCACCTCTTTCTGTGACGTAAGCGTATTTTTTTGTTTTTTTTTATCACGATGCTGTCATGACATTTCTCGATTCTTGAGCTTTAGTCGGATTTGGAACAACAAGGATGAATAGAAGTTAATTAGTGTGTTATGTTTGTGTAGGAGTCAGAAATCGGTTTCTTCATTTGCATTACATTTTTACATTTAAACACTTTATCGAGATCAACTAAGCGGTGGGTCACCGGATCTGTAGTGACATGATATGGTTCCATTGATCCGTGTTTCTGGCAATGTTCATAAAGCCTGGCCCGAGTATCTTCACAAATTCATCCTTCCATCTCAATTCGGGTCTTCCTCTTCATATCCCACACTATTTCGTCCGTGGAGTTACCAGGGTTAATAATGAGAATATTGTTAATAATGAGAATAATTTATCTACGCCCGAGGGGCGACAACAGTTGGGATGATATAATTGACAGTGAAATGGGTAGAGAGTGCAGTTAGAATTCTCTCTTCAAACGACAAGATCTCGTTTAAAACAACAACAAAAGCTCTCCTTGTTTTGCGCATTCTATCACCTTGATTTTTTTTTTGTTTTGTGACTTTTGTACAACAAATAATCGGTAGCTAGAGAGAACGAAAAAGGCATAACAATTGAGTTACTGACGATAACGCCTTTGCTGTTACTTGAGGGGGGGGGTGTGATATAATAAAATGTGGCTATATCAGATTGTAAAAAAAAGGTTAAAATTAAAATTATCACTGGCCTAGTAGTGATCTCCCGTAGGACTTCGTGTGCCTTGAATAACCGGATAGCTTTACCTTTACTTTTTATAGATGTACCGAAGCTGTACTCTATATTCACTGAACTTTCAGTATCATAGAGACGGCGTCGAACTTTTCCGTTATTGAACTGGATTCCCTTATTACATAGGAATAGTATCAATAGTTGTAACGGAGATGAGCGATAGCGAATTTACCATATCAATGATCTTATTGTTAGGCATTATACCAAGCTAATCTTGTACAATCTCTCAGTGAGCCCCAAGCTAATTTTGCTCTCCGCTTTGGCAATTCTCTCTCGTAGTCAGAGAAAACAAGATTCCATTGCAAGAGCGGAGAGTTTCAAATTAGCCTGGAGTGTCATCCGCAATCATTTCTTCTTTATTGCAATCATGTCTTGTAGTACTTTCTGTCATGACTTGTGAACTTTGAAGGCGTCGAATAGGTAGACAGTGTCTAATCAGTAGTGCGATAGACAGAATAACGTAGGAAAACGGAAGCGCTGATTCACTAGACTTGTTACTAATGATGAATACGTGAAGTCAGCTGATTATGATGTGATGCGCAGAAAAATAGTTGCACGGTTGGATAATTGCAGGTTTTAATAATAATATTAATATCTATAATTTAATAATGTTTAATAATATCAAGCGAACATCGCTGTAGGTAGAGGTGCAGAGAATAAAGTCGGCATTTATCATACTTTCACATATAGGTATCATCCGTATATCTTGGTGGAGTTCTATCATCTTTATTATATGTATTGACCGTATAAAATACACTTGTTTATTTGGTACGAGAGTAGCCAGCCCCAGACACAATGTATTTCTATGTTTAGGGAGAGAAAGCACAAGTGAGACAGTATGTACGTAGATCAGATACACAAGTACATTTTATACGGACTATAATACTTGGGCATTACCGCTATTACTTGTCTTTATTTGTAGTATATGGCATGTAGACGATTTCATGTGCTTCATTGCCCAAATATAAACAAATTTGTCAAAAACATCTTCAGGGAAGGAATTGTGATTTATTTACACGAATTCCGTCTAAACGGATACTGTTCTCACTACAGTATCCGCTTAGATAGAAAAGAGATGTTATAGTATGAATAAGCCTATGACATTCTCACGTTGGCTTGATTGAATGGAGAATTAATAGTGTGGGAGACGAAGTAATTGATGTTGGCCGTATTAGAAAAAGTATTTGTTTTAAAAGAACTAGTTCAATATTTTCTAACGTTAACGTTTCTAACGTCTAAATAATAGTTAAAACAATTATTTCGACGAAAACATGTATAAAATCGAAGTTAATGATATTTAAACACTTTCATTGATAATAATTAAAACGTAAGAAGAAGAAAATCAACTCGTATTAAGCTATCATCAAAATAATTTCAAAATTAAAAAGTTTTATTAAAAAATTAATAATATACCTTACGGTTTGGGTGAAATGTCGATCGATCTAATGTTCAGGTAGCCCTGTTCATCTCTCCTCAACTACTCAATCGTGGTCTTCTTGGAATCATTGTGAAGTCTCTGGAGAGGAAACAATTGCGAGTGGTGCAAATGGAGCTGAGATTGGTCAAGAAGGCTGATTTGGATGTGAGCATATTCTTCGCTATGCTTTACGCTAATTATTTAAAATTCTAATAAATACACTAAAATGCTCATGCAGCCCATGCACATTTCATTTATTTTTGTCTTATAGGATCCAAAGATTTAAATTGATAAATAGACTGACAATGACAAAGACAAAGACAATGACTGACAGAATGACATTGTGAATTTCAGAAACTTTTCAAATCACGCAAGCTGAAACACTCTCAGGACGAGAAGGTATTCAAATTTTTTCAATTTTATTATTTTATAACAGTTTTAACTAATTTTACCATCGAGAGAGCATCGCCAGAGCAGAGCTTTTGAAAGTAGCTCGGGGTGTGCCTTTACGATGGAAATATGTTTCACGATTTTGTGAAAAGTGCATTTTTAATAGTAACCAACAATACACTTTCGTCCGCGTCTTCCCAAAATTTGTGAAAGTGAAGGAATGCTGATGCTAGCTTGTTTTGTTCCTGCATTAGCTCCAGTAGTTCAATTTTTAATTTATTTATTCATCGTACACCGCAAAGGTGTTTCAACAAGTACAAAGTGTTCGAGTGCAAGAAAAAATATGTGAGAGAATAAAATTATTAAAGGAGAGGTGGATGGGGATGGGGGGGGGAAGGTGAGAGATCAATTGATCACGCCGTCTGCTACAGTCAGGAAGAGTGAAGAGGGGATTAATAAATCGATAGCTCAATTTCAGGCTCCTTCCCTTCTCCTCTCAGTCACAGGCGACGATGTCATTCGGAGAGTTGCGGAGAGCTGTGCGGACGTCGGCAAACAGCACGCACTTACCAAATGTGAGTGGTACCTTTTTTCAATAGTGATGCTTGCCAAAGCGATGGTTGATAGACGTGACACGCATAGCGTAGCGGGTTGACATTTCATTCCATTCAGCAAAAAATTTATCAAGAGTCTGATGTTCACGACCCATAACAACGTCTTGCTTACCTATAAAAAAAAAGTTGATACAAGTTGCCTAACAATAGAACTGTGGCGAGATGGTTCAAAGTAGATTGCTATCAACTAATCTCATTAATATAATTTACAGTAGACCTCGTGTGGTCGACATCAGCGAAGGAGGCCAAGAAGGACATTGCACTGCTTTTCCCGTGAGTCTTTCCTACAATTGAACAGATCATCCCTAATAGTCTGTGGCCGTATGCAAGAACAGCGGGAAAACCGTTTTCCGGGAAAATGTGACGTCATGAGCGTAGGCGGAGGATTTTTGGAAAACTACTCCGCCTACGCTAATGACGTTACATTTTCCCGGAAAACGGTTCTTGATTAAAATTAGCAAAAGAGAAAATAGGACAAGAGAGTGATCAAAAAATGGAGGGTTTTCATTTCTCTTCTTTTCTTTTCTGTTCGCAATTTTTGGTCAGGACGCAATTCCCAAGTCTACTACTGCCAACTTACACGACATTATACATAAAATACAATTAACGATATAGGATGCTCGTACTGCACTAGAGTGATAAAGTTAATGGAGAAGGAGCTTGGTGTCAGAGCTCAGAGTCTCAGAATATCAGAGTCAGAGCTCTAGAGCTGTAGAATCAAGGCCGGACTTCGCTAAATCAATTGCTTTCCAGGCCTCGTTCAACGTTTGTGATTCCGCCTTCGCCTCTAGGAAATGTCGCGGCAGACGAAGCTGCCGAGGCATCCGCTCCTCCCGTCGATAGTATGGTAAGTTGATCTTTAATCTCTGATCTTTGATCTTTAATCTCTGATCTTTGATCTTTAATATCTGATCTTTGATCTTTAATCTCTGATCTTTGATCTTTAATCTCTATTTCATCGCACTAGCTGTTGACAGTTTGTTGTTTGTTGAAAAAATAGTTTGCTGAAGAGGGTCCGTCATAAGACAATACAGTGATCTAGGGCAGCAGGGAAGCGAAAGGGGTGTGGTTGTAAAGACAGGAATTGATCTTTGAACTCTCCGTACATCTCGAAATTTTGTACAGCAACCCACCATATTAGTGATTATCGATTGATTAGACATTGTATTGATTGATTATCGGTTGATTAGACATTGTATTGATTGATTCCAGGAGGTGGATGATCCGGCACCGGAAATCGAGATGGAAGGTGTCAAGGAGCCCAAGAACGACGCTGCACCAGCTTGATCATGATACTCAGTCGGCGCCTACGCAGCAGAATCTCCAATACTCAGCTTAAAATAATGATACTCAGAATTTTGCCTTCACAATGTTCAAATATTCAATAATAACCTCATTTCGTGTCTGTCATTGTTTTGCTTTTCCAAGCTCTCGCTACCAGGGTTTTCAGTGATTTTTACCATTTCCGTGCTTCTGTCAATCGATAATTATTGTACTTTGAAACGCTCCGCGCTTGTCACACACTCTACTGTGACCAGGGCGAAGTGCTTCTGATCATAGCTTTGAGCACACATTATTACTTTGATTACTGTAGTTTTGAGCATAGCATTTGTGAAAGAGTCGCGGAAACTTGGAGAGTTTTCAGTGTGTATTTTTTTCACTGAAAACTCTCCACGTTTTGCACACATTATCTCTTCATGTTTTCTTATCATTTTCGCGACTTTTGAAGATCACATTAATCACAATTCACCGTATTTGCATACTTCAGACCATGCTTGGCTTATTTATCCGAACAAAAATTCCAAAGATAGTTATCAAAGTCACGAAAAGAAAAGAAACGAAACGAAAAAACTGATTACAGAGTGTACAAAAAAGATGAGCGTTTTCTCTGTTTTTAAAATAAAATTTCGGTATCTTTACAATCTTTACAATAAGCATTCCTAAACTTCATTGTATTGATTTTGTACTTTTCTCTTCCTTGATTTATTCAACTCTCACCTAATTTCTATCAGGCCTCGTAAATGTGATTTCGCAATATTTCTTTAAAAAATCCTTTGTTTATCGATTATCCGCTTTGCTGTGAGAATTATTGAGATCAAATATTTTCGAATATATTTATAAAAAAATTTGTCTTTCCGATAATTCTTCAAAAGTTGAGAAATATTTACACCGACCCATTTCCATTCACTCTATCTTTATCCTTCGCTTGTCACCACCTACTTATGTTTCATGGTTTTGTGATAAGTGAAATATCTTCCCGTTGAACGATTTCTGATCTTCCTTCCAATATTCATAGTTTAATAAATCTCTCTCGCAATCAAATCAAGCGAGAGATGCTGCTCTTCACGCCACTTCTGATTCGATGTTCTCTGTTCTTCATGGTTTCATTCGAACTGTTTGCGTCCGTAATCGATCTCATTCAATTTCCCTTCAGTTCGACCATAATTCTGAATAAAATCACCCAATAAATCGCTGACGCATTGCAAATTTTTTTTTAAAGTAAATAAAAATATTTTTGCAATATTCATTTTTAAAAATCCGTTATTTAACGACGATTTTCCCCATTGCTGTGAGAATTTTTCAGATCAAATATTTTCGAATATAGAGGCCGTTTGTGTAAGAGTCGGGCAAATCTGGGGGAGGATTGGTACAGCCCAAAAATTTCGATACCCTCAAAACTTGCGTATAGGGGTATCGACCCCGCTAATGAAGATGGGCATAGTCATTTGGGCCCCGTTGGTCCCGCAACGCCTGGGCGTTATTACGGTAATATCACGTTTTAAAGACGTTCTCGGTCCATGGTAGAGCTAGTTGTATGAAAATTGGCTCCTGGGGCAGAATTCGATGGCGATTATGGGTGTCTACATCATTTGTTTTGAAAATATTCCCAAAGTTCAAAAAATTGAACTTTTGATGGAGACGGCGACCCTAGCCAGTTCGAACTGGCGTGACGAGAGCATTCCAACGATGTATCATGATCCATTATCTTCGTTGAGAAAGCTTTCATAGTCTCGATATAGTGATTTGCGCCTTGCAAGAGGAGTCTCTCAATTCCGCACGCTCTCTAGCACTCTCGGGAGTGACGAGAGAGCGTGAGGAAATGAGAGAGTGGCGAGGGAGCGCGCGGCATTGGGACGTAAACAACTCCTGATGCTGGATCCAGCCCCATTTGGGTAAAAAATTTTGAGGCAAATCGGTGAGATCGATGTCCGACGTCAATGGCTCAACCGTCGAATCTTACCGAGATAGTGTCTTGAAAGGACTGAAACCTTCGTCATCGGTCTCTTCAACGCTCTACGCTCTCTCGTTGTTAGAGAACAGAGAAATAGTGTGCGCAATGAAGGGGTAATTGAGTGAGGTCACTCTTCCTTTAAATATATCAGTTCTCAGGTCTTATGCTCCGTGACATTTATTTCTCTGTGTGTATTCACATATGTTTCAAGGTTTTGCCATAAGAGAAATCTCATCACGTTGAGCGATATCTCATATAACATGCTGCTACGGACATAATATATTATCATACCTTTCACCGTACGGCATTGTACGCCGCCAGCGAAAATACCAGTCTAACCCAATTGCGGCTCACAATAACTCTGGGGGTTAACTTCACTCATGATCATCCAGTGATGGAAAGTTATCCATATAAGTCATGGCATCATACACTTACACTTATAAATAAAAGCCATCATGGAGTTGTGGAGTTAAAACAATGATGTAAACCCAGAAATGTTTATAACAAAAAAGATGAATGAAATACAAAAGCAATATAAATACAAAATTTATTTGCATACAGCGTCAATATTATATCACAATACAATAATCAATCAATAGTCGAGTTTACCAAGTTTGGACGGGTGCGGATTAGGTCAGTTATTGATCGATACTTGGAATGGATCAATCAGAGGAATAACATAAGGCATGCGGTGGGAGTAGATCACTCAACAGTTGGAGGGGTACTGTATCGATTAGTGAAATGCGGCAAGATATGTCGTAGTAGCGTAGTAGCGTAGGAGATCTAAAGAAGGTTTGTGAAGCTTTCTATCTTTAGTTGTTTGAAACGTTTTCTCTGATTTTCTTTACCGTTTCTACTCTCCAATACAGAGAGAAAGGTCATTACGAATTTATATATATATATATATATAGTATGATCTTTGTAGATTGATTCTGGTGTTCTCGTTTCCAGCTCTGAGGGCTCATCCTGTCCAGAGAACACTCGAATTGTCTCAGAAGGGTCGCTTCGCAACTTCAAGTTTCTCATATATGAGACAAAATCTTTTTCATTTGCGGCGAAATTACCTTGAATTAACGGTAAGCCATAGATGTTTCTCAAATGTGAGGGAGCAACTCTCTCATATTTGATAAACCTGAAGTGTCGAATCGACCCTTCTGAGATATTTCGCTGTGAGTGAAGGGCAACTACCTCCAAGTGAAGAACTACCGCCCTTCAAGATCTTCCGCACCTTCACGAAGTTATTGGATGCTGCGGAGCGTCTCCGTTCTGCCGGAGCAGGAGAACGTTTTTTTCTTCTATGTATAAAGATATTCGTGGTGTGTTGTTGCAAGCTCTTTGGGGATTTGGATTTCGCTGTGGGATTTATTTCCTACCGCGGAAAATAGTGAGAAAGTATATATAAAGGTGTCTAAGCCCGCGAGGTTAAATGGGCGGAGCCAGAATAAATCCAAATTTAGGAAACAAAAATGTTCATGATGTGCATGTACCTCATGGCCTAGCGGATAACACGTCGACTCTTAATCCCATTTTTTGGTCGACAGGCAAGTTCGATCCCGCTTGTCGCAAATACAAAAGATGGTGCCCTACAATCGAAACCGATTTTTACAGTTTTTGCTTTTTTTTGCGTGCATCACGAAATAATGATGAATCGAGAAAAAAAGTACTTGCCTGATCCATGTCTCTGTCTTTATCTCTCTTCTGCTTCTCTCTATGATATATCTTGATCCTCTTGCTCTTCCTCGGTCTCTCGTCCCTCTCAGCAACAGATGTCGTCCTCCGAGTATTCCTTCCTTCACGGGGTCAGTTGTCTGGGTGCTTTTTCCATGGTCAGAGACGCAGAGAAGATCACGGAAAAGAGGATGGAGTGTAAGAGGCCGAAGGAATGTGAAGAGAGCGACAGACGGTCAGAGTATAGGACATAGCAGAGGATCAGAGATGCTCGATGAAGTCGTTGGTCGCTGCTTCATGATCTATTATTAAGATTTTATCTGTCGCCATCATTTGGAGCATGTTTCACAAGAGCTATGTTAAAATGTAATTCTACTTCCTATGGTATCGCTACGGTATACCGCATACTCGTTAGATTATTTTGATCCCATGTGTACCAAAACCCCTTTGTACACGTGCTTACGCTTGTTGTTGGAGTACCATCATCGCTCTCTCACTTTATCATGCTGTCTCACCACCTGTGACGGCTTGCATATCCATCTATGTCCTCCGGATGGTGATTATGTGGTGTTAAAATCTTGTAAAAGTAGAAAAAAAGTAGTGTTAATTTCTGATTGTAAAAGTAGTTGGAAAAGTAGTGTGCCTTCGTAATTGACAAACTTTTACAGCAAAAATACCATTACGCGAGTGTTGGATTACTACTTTTCCAACTACTTTTACAATCAAAAAATTAACACTACTTTTACACTTTTCCATCTACTTTTACAAGATTTTAACACCGCATAAGACCGAACGCCTGATTGATAGATTGTGATACCTCTTGATCACAATGACTGTAGCCTAGAATGTATGATATTTGAAAAGAGGCGATAGAGTGTGTGAAACGAAGAGAGCTTTCTATGATTTTCTTTTCTTCTCGCAACTTATGAGCGCATCGAGTCTTTCTTCTAGAGAGTGCATAACTTAAGTTGAGATGCTCACGTTTTAATTAGACTTTATCCGATTCTGGTCCACGTTTCATTGCTCTCGCACAGTCGCACAGTTTTATTTCCCTTCTAATTAAAATAATCTTAATTATCAGCCAGATCTATCCATGATTCGAGCTACCTTCTGCCTGGTTATACTCCAAGTCTTCAGCTCGGAAGGTACAGTATTATGCTTCAATAGTGGAAATATATCAATAATTTAATTTAATTAAATTAATATATATAAAAGATAAATGAATATGAAAAACACTCAAGATTACGGTAGTACTAATCATATGGTTGACCCAACGCGCGCTACAAACAAACTACCGTAGTTTATTCCGAATAATGTAGTTTGTATTCTAGCTCTGTTTAAGTTTCCTTCAAGTTCAAAAGCGTTTCATCACTTTTTCTTTGCTGAATTTACGCTAAATCTTTGTTATTCACGAGCCACGAGATTTCTCTGATCCGCATACTTATTGTCAGCCGCATAATCACCGTTTACGACATGTTTACCATACTTTCTCTTCTATTTTGATTACGATCCGTACTCTGTTATTCGCATTCTCTCACCTAAATAGTACTATAGCCGCGCTGCCGTGTAATACCTTGCGATCGCTTGCTTATCAATCGTTTCACTAGACTTTGACCCAACTGATACGCGATACGTCGTGTTTTTGCTATGGTTTAGTGGTTGTTTCTGCCCTCTTTGATGTGGTTGTCCATGCATTCGCTTAGTTTTTTTTACCAATCACTGTTCCTTACCTTTTCATTTCTCCCACTTTTTGTTAATCTTGTACTTTGCATTGCACTAAGAAAAGTTACGTCACCTATTAAAAGTAAAGTAATATTTGGAACAATGCTCTAGTCGCACACTTGATATGTCTTCGAGAAAGTGGAACCAGAGCGGTTATGTTCATTTTATCATTTATACTATTTAGTACTCGCCATGACGTCGGTGACACTACACGGAATCACGGACACGCTCAAACCTGAGGATGAAAAGGTGGTCATTTCATCATTTACCATTTGACGTCTTTCCATGACGCTTGAGCTGAATTTATCCCGAGATTGCATGGGATTGAATACACCATTTCTTTTCGCTTTTACATTCGCGCCTTTTTATCTGGTTTTGTAAAATAGTGGCAGGCAGCATTGACTAAAAGTTAACTGGTATCTACATCATGTACCCTTTGATAGTGAAGTGATTCTCTTTCGACGTGCTCTAAATGACTAATTTAATTAATTGATTTTGAGTTCACTATGCTTTTCGTCAATTGTGACATATTTCCACTAAACCACAGTATTGATTGTTTATGATAAGTAAATACTTACAGTATGCCGATGCTTTGAACACGGCCGCGGACGCATTCCGGGAAGCCGAAGCTCTCTTCAATGATGAGGGATTCATTGCACGACGTGGATGGAAGAAGGTATGTGATAGTTTGAATAGTTTTCAATCAATTCAATCAATAAATACACCGTTTCTATAGATATTTTAATGGCTTATGTGTGTAGGAGTTGCACCACTCTTTGTAATCATTAGTCGAATATCTAGGTTATCGGGTTTCAAAATCCGGTCAGGTTTTTCGATTTTTGGCAAATGTGGCTCAAAATTCCAGTTTTTTAAAAGTTTTTTTGTGAAATTTTGGCTCAAAATCCGGTCATGTTTTTCGATTTTTATGAATTTTTTGCTTAATATCCGGTCAGGCTTGGTACTTTGTAACATACTTTTCGACCTATGTTTGTAATCAACATCTGATTCACAAGAATTCACTTCGTAGCTTTTAGAATCTCTGGCCTGTAAGCACAATGTAGGTCATACATGGTTGTATGGGACCCTTCTAAAGCGTATTAGAGGGAGCTTCAGAAATCATGTGATTTCTGCGTTTAAAAAATGTGAATTGTGGCAGGGATCAATTTGTCCATTAACCCTGTCCAAGTGTTGTTAAACTTGCACACTCTTTCCTCATAGTTGTACCTGTTATCTTTCGTTGAAAAGCTCTTTGGTTCTCTGCTCGCATGATGCAGTTCTCTCGATCGCTTCATCTTTTGCAGTTGCAACTTGCAACATACATTTTCGAGGACCCACATTGTGGTTATGGGTCGGCTTATAAATTGAACGGCTTATAAAAAATGCCTCGTTTGATCACATATTTTGCCGAAAAATAAGCATTTTTACGGACCAGTTTATAACAATTATGGTTCAGCTTATTGTATTGTCATGCGATTTGAACAAAAATATATGGTTGGAAATCTTTTTGGTTCTTTGCTCTCATGATGCCATTCATTCTCTCGTACGCTTCATCTTTTGCAGTTGCAATGAGGCAGACACAAAGTAGAGATTAGTCATCCATCCATCAATCTCTTTGCTTCCTCTGCATTTCTCAATGCGTGAAGCCGACAACAGTTGCTCATTGTTAGGTATTTCTTGGCCCCTGCAAGCTGAGCGTTCTATGTGCTATAGTGAACTCTGACCCTTATCTTTCCTGGGTACCTTGGTTTAGTGATCCTTGATCTAGTGATATTGACCGTATAAAATACACTTGTTTATTTGGTACGAGAGTAGCCAACCACTCTAACAAGAGACTTTCTTGTTATGCATGGTTCAGAAACTATATATAACATAGCTTTTATATATAACATAGCGCGCGGCGAAGGTCAGCCGGGTTAGAGAGAGGCAGCGGAGAGACAATCGAGAGGCTCGCCTCTCGATTGTGACTTCCGTTCGTTAGCACCATTTGTCATTTTCTTATGCAAGTACATTTTATACGCACAATATTGCAGTGCCTAATTTCCTGGCATGACTATGGGATGATGCAATATTCCAGAAGTAAAATTATAAATTGCGGGCTAGTTCCTGTACTTGTACCTGACTTGGACTATACACAGAGAAAAAAGTACAAAATGAAAGTACTGTTGAAAAAGTAACTCCTAAAAGTCATAAATACAACACAAAAAGTGTTCAGTATAACATACCACAGGTCTTGAGTATAGTGTAGTACAGCTGAGGTGGTGTTGTTTGCACACTTTTTTCTCTGTGTGTATGTTTTTCTCAGAAATTTTTGACTTTTGTTCAACTCCTATTTTCATATCTATGATCTAACCGAAAATGTTACAAGCTGGCCCGTAAAATTGCTTATTTTTTGTTTCTTTAGTATTTTTGTGCAAAATATGAATAAGTGACTCGTTTTTTTATAAGCCGACCAATTTATAAACTGACCCGTACCCACAATGTGGGCCCTCGAAAATGTATGATTTTGGAATGATGCAATATTCTAGAATTAAAATTATAAATTGCGATCAAATTCCCACCCTGTACCTGACTTAGACTATGTTCTGATCAGATAAATGTGTTCTATCATCTCATGATCATGAATCGTTTGTGTCCACTCGCACTTTGTCGAACTTGTTTTGCCCTTTTCATTCCTTGTTGTAACACTAATTGTTGTTGATGCACATCAGTATTGGTCACTAGTTATCCTGGGGGATAGTTCATTTAACTTAATTTAAAACTCTTAGCTAGGTGAAGTAGTTAATATTTAATAATTATCAAGCTGATGTGCAATTGATCGTTAATCGTTCATTCCCTCCGCAATATCTTTGCTGTGGAACCCATTCACCGCTGAATTTGCTGTAGTAGCGATTGTAGTATCGAATATTGAGTTTTCATGGATACTTATCGAGCAACAGTAGATCAAGTCAGTCGGTGCACATATCGAAGTTAAGAAGCTTGAATCTTGCGGCTTATTAGTGATTATGTGCATTTAGTCACCAGTTTTAGTGGTGAATCGATTGTTTGTGGTGTACATTTTTTTATCAAAAAGAGGAGTCTTATCAAACGTAGAGACGTTGTCTGGAACATTAGTGGCAACAATACCATTTTTAAACGAATCAATATTCTGTATCCTTTGAGGAATAACCTCAAGATTTATTGTGAAATTATACGTTTAACTATCTCATGGTAACTAAAGATTATAAGATAATTACGTTACGAAAATTTAGATCATGAATCAGAAAGTGCGATGTAACAAATGAAACAGTGCATTAGAAAAATCGTTATTTTTCGCTTAAATTGTACTCTTTCACATAAAAATGAGCTTTATATAGTGGGTAGATCCTGAGAATGAGCCATATACAGTGAGTCGATCCTCGCACTGTGAGGGTATGAAAATGTATGGTGTTGTATGCGCAATCTCTGCAGGAAGCAGAGACGGAGGATGACGACGAGGTCTACGGTCATCACACCAAAAACGGAAAGATGGTTACGGTATCGGTGAGTGGATTATTGATTTATTCCCTGGATAGGATAGTTTACACATCCAGCTCAATACATTTCATATGTTTTGCATCTAATTTATTTATTTGTGGACCTATTTATCCTAGAATGAGATGTATGATATACAGTAGCTCAGTGATCTATCAATTATTATCGATTGATTATTCAATTATAATAATATTAATTTTATTCACCATAAATAGACAAACATGTGATAAACGATAAATGTATGAATGTAGAAGTGAGAGATCAATCTTACAAATAATATTAATAATAATATTAATTATCATTATTTATTTATTGATTGATTGCAGACGGTTCTCGAGGGTCAAGTCGACGCCGTTATGAACGAGACATGGACGGTAAGGAAGGGGGGGGGGATCAAAGATCAATGACGGACCTATTATCGCATGATCGTGAAGCCCACTTACACTTTGCCGAACTTGTTTTGCCCTCTGGGGCTACCAAATTTAGGAATATTTGAAAAATTGGAAATGTTTCTGAAAATTTGGTATAGATAATAGGATAAAACTTTAAATAATTCGATTTTTACTACACGTTTATATGTTTTGGGACAGTCATACAGGTTTCTTGGAAATGACGTGGGTCCGAATGGTTTGAAGATGAAGAAGATGAAGAGAATTATGCCCCTTGTATGGGACCTCAGCACGCCCAGACTAATCTGTCGTTTAGTGGCAACCATTCCCTCCCCAATGGTTCTGTGCTTGATAAAGGTCATTAAACTGTTAAACTGAAAGGTTTGAACCGTGGAATTATGCGGTTCATCACTGTTAATGTTCAAAGATCATAAAAGAAAGTAAAATCAATCGATAATCCCTCTCTAGGGTATCGACGGTCTGCCCAAGTGGAACCCGAACATCAACTACGCGAGCATCGTCGCCACGCTCACGGACTATGCGGATATTGTCACGGTATGTTCCGGATACGGTAGCGCACGCCGGGGGGCAATCGTGAACTGGTTTTTTTAAATTCCTCAAATGGACAAGTTCATATTGATTTGGACGAGATAGAGATGAAACTCTGTTCCTCTGTCTAGTTTGTTCTAATGTCGACAATGTTTTACTGTAACCTGATAAGCTTAACTTAAGTAATTCAATTGGTCACATACTTATTTTATCAAAATGCGTATGAAACGAAACACATGACGAGTGATTTTTTTATTTATCTTTTAAAATTTGTTTATCATACATCATAAAGATGTTTCAACAAGCAAAATTGAATAAAAAATGCCAATCTATCGATAATATGTACGCTTACAGTACGGTAACAACGACGTGCTGATCGTGTCAGGACGCGACTTCGTCTCCGCTCGTATCTATCGACCACTGGAAACCGGTAGGCTTTTCTTGTTTGAAAATCAGGCATCATTGATTATATGATGATCATTATCGACTACTTTTTGTGGTAATGTGCTACGTATAGCTGAAAGAATTTGGTGTAGTGTAGTGTATTAGATCTTTGCGTAATCAATATTTATTATTCGTATTATTATTTATACGGAGCTTAGATAAAATTAACGTATTGTATAGTAGCAGTCAGTAAGATGGGTTTAATTACACTAGCATGATTATGCAGTAAGTTGAGGCTAAATGGAGCATAATCATAGGTGGGCGTGTGAAAACGAATATTTTTTGCGCACAGCCTTGCCTTCCCGTGGGGGACTTGCGCATAGCCTTGCCTCGCGAAAATCGGACAATTTCCAGTCAGACATGGCCCATGGTTATCCCTTGGGATAGACCCACCCGCAAATTTTTTAAAAAGTAGGTAACCCACCCGCAAAATTTGGGAAAATGTTGACTTGAAAAATTATTAATTAATCAATCATGTCGAAAAAATTTGAAGAAATGAGTATGGTAGCAAATTGAATAAATGAGTACGAATATGAGAGGAGTACGATCTTTAAGTTCAGTGAAGTGATAGTATTACGCTGTGTCGGAATTTAACGTTAACAAGAACGGAAATATTAATTGATTCAAAAAAATTTGATTTTTCGTTTAGAGAGTCGCGTACCGACAGAGAACACAGTGGGCAATAAGAAATATGAAAATTATAGCGGGAAAGTGTTGTTTGGTGGGGTGCATTTTCAGGCATGATTATCGCGTACTGAATTTTTTTTTTCTATTTCCTTGGTCTTAGCATATAAAAATTATTTTTTGCGTCATTTCTCGTCGCGTACCGACAGAGATTCCAATTTTCCACATGGAAATGTAAAACGAACGTGTCAAACTCATTTGCCAGAGCGTTATCCCACCGCAGGTACCATGGGATAACGCGCTGGAAACCCTCTTAAACGTAATGATCACTAAATTTCTTGAGTTTCATGTTTATCTCTGTCGGTACCCGATCAGATTGAGATATTAGGGTGTTCGGAAAGTCTTTGCACTTTTTTCACCATTAATATTTTTACAAATAACAAACCAAGCAACTACATTTAAATTGTGATATACTGCACATGTTTAACAATAACTGTCCTCAATCTCGTAGGCAACTACAGAACACCATACTTCCAGAACTCCTTTGGATGCGAATCAAATGATAAGCCGATCTCCCATTTCACATCGGTCTGATTACGAAAGGTTTTTCCTCTGAAGCAGTGCCCGAGATACCGAAAAGCATGGCAATCACATGGGTACTAGTCGGTGGAATACGGCGGATGGGGAAGTCAGTCGATATCTAATAATAAATTCAGTTTTTTCTGCTCCTTGTTAGTGTGATGTGTCCTTGCGTTACCCATTAAAAGCAATACTTTTAATCGCACAAAGCGTCTGAGAAGGACTCGGCCCTCCATCTCCTCCAGTTGATCGCAGAAGACATAGATGTTAGCAGTCACCCAATCAGGTAATAGTTCGAGATACACCCCACCAAGAGAGCAGAAGAAGAAAAATAGCGACTCATTTCTTCCGTTCGGATAGCGTATCGGAACGGTTTTAGCATCATTCCTACCTGGCAGCCAGACCATCATTATATCGGGGTTGTTGTATGACACCCACTTATCATCTTGGCAGACAATATACATCACCCAATCAGTGGATCGAGAACGGCCGAGATTTGAAGTGAAGATGTCTACTCGGTTTCTGGGGAGCAGAGCGGAGATGACATGTGGAAACACTTAAGGTGCCCTGGGGCGATGAGAAGACCGAATTAGGATGCGATGGCTGGAGGATCTTGGAGTACCAGTTGCCTGCTCCATGCATCTCTAACTCTGCTTCGGCTGACTTGTGGCAGTGCGAAGAACCAGGTCTTGATTTGAAGTGGGACGACGTCCTGGATTTGGTTTTTCAAGCAAACAAAAATGGTTTTTCTTGAACTGACAATACCAAGAGAAGACTGTTACACGACACTGCCCCATAGGCTTCATTGACTGGGGTAGTTAGTTGTTCGCTGCTAATACAGTCCGCCCCATACGGTACAAATGAAGAAGGACATGTCAAACACTGAGCAACTGTCCCTTAGCTTTAAAAATAAAATATAGTCAGGGAAAGAGAGTTGGGAATTGAAACTTATCACATTTGCTTATCAATATGTTCCCCATGTAGGAAAAATACCACAAGGCATAGCGCTCCTTCTCGTCCGAGAAAGAGGGGTCCAAAGTTAGTGTAGAAAAAAGTGCAAAGACTTTCCGAACACCCTAATACTATGCATGTAATATAGCGCAGTATTGAACGAAATCGCATATTATTAAAGTCAGTTATCGTTCTTACTGTACGATAAATAGTCTAACTGTCAACTCAAATAATACGTTTAAAAAGTTTTAATTTCCCCCATTTTTTGTGTACCCACCCGCATTTTTTGGCCGTGGGATAACCATGGACCATGTCTGTTTCTAGTCGAATTCGTCAGAAAATAGCCATGCGCACAGCCTTGCCTTACCCTTCCCCGGTATGCGCACAGCCTTTCCCCCAGCGTGCCCACCTATGAGCATAATTCAAGTACACTATAATAATAATAATGATAATAATAATAATAATAATAATAATAATAATAATTTTTTTGACATTGAACAACTTTATCAGCTAAGGGGTGTTTCGTAGCTGGGTTGCCATGAAATTTCTCCATTCCGAACGATTGTGCCTCGCAATTTGCATGAATTGAGGAATAATAATAATATCTTACCGTATACAGGCGGATATCTGATGACGTCACGATCGGTTCAAGTCGATTCGAAGCCAGAGACGAAGGAGAAGGTTCGGTGAGTGGACTTCTTTGATTGTATGAACGAAAACCGGGTTCTATAACAGGCATACTGTAGCTCGGTATTCCGTACCATAATATATAGTATACTGTTGGATGCTGTGGTACCGTATTCTCCGATTCATCCAGGGGGGGTGGTGGTTACGGCTTAGGCACGTAAAGTAAATGTAACGATGCAGAAGGAAGTGAGGGTCTATAATTACTATTGTATAACGCGGATTCTTAGTAAAAAATTAATATTATAATATTTACCAATATTTACGTTATTGTTAGCTGTGTAAGGCTGGGCATAGTTGAGAGAGTTTTGTGTTTGAAACCTTATTCACTGTCGATTGTTCGTAACTCAGCCCATAGGTGGAATAACTAGGTTATCTGTTTTCAAATGCGGTCATGTTTTTCGATTTTTGGCAAATTTTGGCTCAAAATGCAGTCAGGCTTGGCACTTTGTACCATACTTTTCGACCTATGCCTGTAAAATTAACCATACATGGGCGCCGACATGGGGTGCCCGCTGTAAAATTATGGCTTTTCGAAAATTTGGGTAACGCCCCTGTTAAAAATGAGATTCAGGTGAAATTTTTGAAAAAAATAGTGAAAGCCCCCTGTAAAATTAACCATTTTTCGTTCGGAAGCCCCCTGTAGAATCGAGCTCCAGGTCATAGGTGGGCGCGTTAAAACGAATTATTTTTGCGACCAGCCTTGCCTTCCCTTACGGGGCCTTGCGCATAGCATTGCCTCGCAAAAATTGGAAAATTTCCCGTCAAAAATGCAAAAAATGACCATGCGCATAGCCTTGCCTTACAATTTGCCAGTTTCCGCACAGCCTTTCCCCCAGCGTGCCCACATATGCTCCAGGTACCCCGCCCATGTATGAAATTAACCATTTTTCGTTCCGATGCCCCGTGTAGAATCGAGCTCCTAGTATCCTGCCCATGTATGGTTTAAAACCTTATTTACAGTTGATTGCTTGTAACTCCACCCTCCCCTTTCAGCGCCCACCTCTTCCTCGCGGCGGCGCGCTTCCGTCCGCACCCGGAGCACGCGGCCACGAAGACACTGTGTGACGTCATCATGCAGGTCGACCTCAAGGGCATGATCCCGAAGATGCTCGTCAATCAGGTATTATTGTTATTATTATTATTATTATTATTATTATTATTATTATTATTATTATTATTATTATTATTATTGAGCGTATAAAAATCACTTGTTTTATTCGTAGAAGAGACTTTCTTGTTTTGCATGGTTCAGAAAATATGCCGAACTCTTTTATATATCATATAGCGCGCGGCGAAGGACAGCCGGGTTAGAGAGAGGCAGCGGAGAGACAATCGAGGGGCGGGGCGAGATGTAGAAGGCTACATCTCGACCGCCTCTCGATTGTGACTTCCTTTCGTTAGCACCGTTTGTCATTTTCTTATGCAAGTACATTTTATACGCACAATATTATTATTTATTTTGCGGCATACGCGAATCTATCATTTCTGATATTTGTGTGAAGTATAACTGTATGCGATGAAACATTAATGTGCCGGGATGGGGATCCCAAGAGTAGGATTCGTATTTACTGAATTATGGGTCTTATTGAGAATATCGTGGTAATTCAGTTATAATATTGACATTATGTACTGCAGTCGTAGGTCGAAAAGTACGTTGCAAACTACGAAATGTGGCCGCATTTGGGAATTTGTCTTTGTGAAACCCTGGCGGCTTTTTGTAAATCTGTAACGTAGCTGTCCGACCAATAACTGCGGTTACTGTGGAATTTGTAAGTATCTGCTATTTTTAGTTCATTGAAGGTCATCCCGAGCGCAGGGTTTACTGTAGGATGCGCATTTATTGATTGATTGTAACTCGAGAGTAAGGGGATACTGTAGGATTCGTATTTATTGATTTATTGACTGATTGTAGGTCATTCCCAAGATCATGGTGATGGACACTGAGGAGAACGTCAGACACTTCAAAGAGCTGGCCGAGCAGGCCAAGGAGAAGGAGAAGGAGAACGGCTCCAAGTAGATGGTGTACGGTGTACCTCGTGGTGCGCCGAGTGCGCCAGTCTGTCTGCTTTTTGCTAATTTCCCCCTTTTTTCACTGATCCCCCCTGAATAGTATTGCTGACCTAATATCAATCGATAGTAATTTCACTTTCTGGTACGGTCTACCGTACACTTGAGCTACCGTATCAGATGAGATGCGGTGTGAGAACCCCATATCAAACGGTCTAGTCAGGCAATTTCAGGTTTTCGAACATTCTTTATTCTCCTTTCGACTATATTAGAAAAATCTATATAAATTCTATGAGATTGTGGATGCTAGATTTGATTTGTAATAAAGATTTTTCATCGATTTATTGGAGTTTGTTGTACATTGAATTAGTCGTCTTCAAGGGAAGGGTCGTAGGTTTGTGTCGTCCTTATCTTGGTTTCACTGGTTTTGGAGCTATTATAGCCAATTTTCCCAACACAGCGAAAGCGGACACTGAAAATTGTCAAAATAACAACTAAAAATTAGTAGCTGGAAAATTAAAATCACAAATGATGACTGTTATACCGTAATTTGAGTAATCTAAGACAAGATAATGCCAATAAAGGAGGAACATAATGGAAAGAGGTTACAGCGATCTTTGGTCTTTGATCTTTGTTCTGATAAATCTTTGATCTCGTCTAGATCAACAAAATGGTTTATGGAGTGGGGCAAATTCATCTGTCGGAGGATATCCAAATGAGAACATTATTGATCTTTGATCTTGATTCTTTGTTTTCGCTCATGGCATCAATTCTGCCCCTATGGATATGAAATTCTTCCTAAATAACAAGACAATCGCTCGTGCTCCACTGTTCATTAAAATTCGAGAGACCAGACTTCATTTGTTTTGTTCATCTTTGATCTTTAAACTTATCTACAAGTAACAGTTCGTTTTCGTGATCTACTGGGTGATTGGAAACATTATTGATTTTAACACCACAGTATTCAGCGAACTGAACGACCGCCCATTGCTACAGTACCCTCTCCGGTTTTGCAGGGTAATATTATAGTAAGTAGCGTGAAAAAGAAACTTACTTTATACTTAATTTTTACTTGCTTTTTCATTACATTCTTATGAAATAGCAAAACAGTAACAAATAAAGTGAGTATAAAGTAAGTTACTTTTGCGCGCTACTTACTATAATATTACCCTGCAAAATTTGAATAAGCTGTACACGCCTGCACACTGATCGATACTATCATATCATTACCATTATGCATATGATGCCAACAGTATAAATAGCTCATTCATCTGCTTTCTCCATTTCATTTCTTCATTCTTCATTCGCTATGTACGGTTGTTCGGATAATCTCTCAGATGATGAGGCATCCATCGTCGAAGGGTCTGCTGAATCTATCAGATTGGCCGTCAATCAAGTACAGGTGAGGCTTTTACCTTGTAATTAGAGTTAAAGTAATGAAAGAATGGTTTTAAAGTAGGTTGTGTTAGAAAAGAAACTATGTAAAGACTTAATATCTAGAGATAATAATAATATTTATACGTATTCATAAATATATTATATAATGAAACGCGCGTGATGAAAGAAAAAGATCTTGTCCAACAAGTTTTCCTAATGAAGACTGTGAGATTACATAGCCTGAGGAGTTATGCATGAACGTTGACATACGGTTTGTCGAGGAACGTGACGTCTGAAGGTTTTTGGCGAATGTCTCCGCCAACGGTTTTGACGTCACACAATGTTCTATAGACTGTGAAAGCCAAAACGACCGCTCAACATATAAACTCTCTCAAATGCAATCGTCTTTCGCTTGTCTGGCTATGGAAACAAAATGGCTTGAACCAGAATACTGTGGTCACGGTTCTCGACAAACCGTTTGTCAGCGATCATGAATGCGGCGTCTGTAATATAATGGGAATCGATCGTTCTTTCAGAAGTTAACCAATACGTTTGAGCTGAAAATCAGTTCGCTGTCAAGCAAACAACTTGGAGTGAACGTTCGGGTGTCTGATAATAGAGTACGGATTAATCTGTGATCTTTGATATTTGATCTTTTCATCTTCATTATTTCCTTACAGATCACTCTCATAGATCCGGCATCACCTCTGTTTAATAAGGTTATCAAACAATCAATACCTCAGACCACCGGACCAGTGCAAAAGTCTATTATAAAATGATCTTTCCTTCGTGTTCATTTAAATTTTTCGCCCCCCTTTGGGACTGGCCCTTTGTTCTGGAGTATTTCCAATCAATAAATCAATATGATCCACCGTCATCACTTGATTGAAGGTGTTCCCGGGTGATCGGCTATCATCAATCAATGATCGTCCCTTCACTATACGCGAATGGTTCACATCTATCGCTCCTCCATTTCCTCTTCCCTTCAAGAATGATGAACAACCTGACGATAGCACTGATATGGTATTTTTTGATTGATTCAAACTATCGATTGATTTATTGATTTATTAAGAGAGCCGTGAAGATCTCAGTAGAACATTCATCGTTCTCGTATTCACGCTTAGAAGCAACCACATTGGAGCAACTAGATATCGAGAGTAAACGATCATTATTCACTGGACGTCCAGTTCGTAGATATACGGTATGATACGATAAAAGGGTGTAGATCAATCAATAATCATGAATCAATCAATAATCATTTGTAGGTTGTTATCAAACGTCCTCATCTACCAGAGTTTGATGAAATGTTGCCATTAGGAATTGGATTAAAGTACGATTCAAGAGAGCGAATTATGGTACAATATTGATTGATCCATAGTCGAAATATTGATTTATCGATTTTCAGATCGCTTCAATTGATCCTAGATCGATTGCCTATGTACATTTGAGGCAAAAAGATATTGTCAAGTAAATATAATAATGCTTTGAAATATGACTAATGAATGAGATTGAAGAGCAGTGAATGACGTCGCCGTGTACACTAAGTCCATGTGCAAATTTCTGATCCAGAAGTCGCTGCGTGATAAGAAACAGGTATACTGTAGATGTGGGTAAACGGTATACTGAAGATAAGGGTATATGGTATAGAGTGATGAGGGTATACGGAATACTGTGGACGTGGGTATACGGTGGACTGTAGATGAGGGTGCACAGTATATACCATGGCTATGCGGCTTGCCGAAATTTCCGAATTGCCGAAAATGTGCCTTCACAGCCCTCGGTTGATTGACAGGTTCAATTGACCCTGGAAGTTTCCGTGGACAACTCTGCTTCGTCGAGGGATACAATGGAAATGCCTTCGGATGTTGTAGCTATTGCTGCTAAACAGGTTTGAGATCAAAGATCAAAGATAAATCAATACTTGAAAATTAAAATCAATATGTCAATCGATAATGGAGGGTGTATGAAAGATAAAAGATCAAAGATCAAGATCGAAACTATCGTTCCTTTGCAGATCGCTTTTCTCAAGCAGAATGCTGGAAGCCTAAAGCCAAAATCGATAGCGATACCGTATGCTAAGAAGGAGGACAACAGAGTAGGCTATGATCAGAGATCAAAGATCAAAGATCAAAAATAATGACTGAAAATTTAGTTGAAATACACTGAGAGCGCAGCAAAGATAGAGGAGATTGTTTCGGACGTTGAGTATGGATCGATGCTGAAACCGTGTAAACAAGCTGATAGAAAGATGAAAGAAGGAGGGAAGAAGATGATTGTTGATTGAATCAATCGATCGATCGATCAGAATATTGATTGGATAATCAATCAATCATAGGTACAACCAACCATATTCTGAGTCCCTTATACTCGAATTTGTTCACAAATGAATTTACACTTGCTCTATGGTATTGTACACATACAATTGAATGATATTGAATACTGAATATGAAGATGAATATATGAATATAGAGTCCAATTGAATATTGCATTTCTAAGGCACGCCCCAAGCTAATTTACTCTCTGCATTGGCAATACGCTCTCGTAGACAAAGAAAGCGAGAGAGTGTGACCAGAGGGGAGAGTTTCAAATTAGCTTGGGGTATCGCTTTAACATGATAATCAAGAAGCAAATCGTGCAAAGACGTGCACTCGTCTCATTATATCCATCGAATTAACGGTTAAAACATGCTTGAAAATGACTTGAAAATGATGCCCAAATGCACGATCATAAATATATTTATCAAATCGAACATGACGATCCATCATTTTAATATCGATCATGTCTCTGTTTCATTATAACGATTGGTTGATTTCAATTGATGATGAAGTATTCCATCTATCAACTTTACGGTGCTTGGTCTAGACACAGAAAGTGGACAGGGCTTTACAAGGGAAGCACCAGTTGCGATAAAAAATATCGATCGGAAGAATCGGTTGGCATTCTACTAATAACTACTTTTAACATAACATAACATAACATAATTTATCTGGGGTCGCATAGTTGCGCTGATCAGGCGTTAGGGTGTTCATTCGTCATCAGTTAGGCTCCACCAGCGTTGTCCAATTCTCTTCGTAATCTCGTTCCTCCATCTTTCAAGCGGTAACTACTTTTTAACTAGATAACTACTTTTGATTCACTAATATCTAATTTTATGAGTACATTCGCATGTTTAACTATGACATATTTCGATTATAATTGAAACCACTTTTCGCTTTCCGAATCGTTTCCGTCGTACTTTCCTTGTTAGGTCAGCGAACGCAGAGTGCAATGGTAGAGTGCAGACACAGAGAGAATGCAGTCTTTAGTCGAGAGATCAGGAGATCAACTGGTAACTATAGTAGCATAGTGTATAGGGAATTGAGTAATTGCTTTGGAATGGTAATGGGTAGGTATCTACCAGATAATAACACAGTTATGCACAATCACAGAGAAAATTCCATTACAAGAAGTTCTGTTCGAAGAAATTGACTGCTTAGAACAGAATTTCAGAAATTGCCATTCTTCTTTGCATTTCAGCGGATTTTTTGCAGAAATTTCTGATAACTATGAAAATCAAAAGTAAAAAGAATTCAAAATTTAAGTAAATTCTCTATTTTCTCTATTTGGCCTTTTAAATTTTCCTCACGCAACATGCACTGATGGCGAACTCTCTCATATTATATGTTATGTGAATTCTTGGTTGATTCTCAATTGTTTTTTTTCTTCCAAAATTGGAATTCTCGTATGCAAGTAAATACGATATTTATCAATAGTGCAATGATACTTTTTTCCCGGCTGTTACATGGTCTCTTATGATTGAACTAATTCTGATTATTTATTGCAGCTCTTGTTGTTATCTTGGTTAAGTAACCATTTTCTTATACAATTATTAATATCCCGCAGACTCTCCGCCTTAATGCATGTTCCATTTGCATTACGCGCCTACGACGTCAAGTAAACGCGCGTCAAATAAACAGTTCGCTAACGTCGGAGTAAATTTTGCAGTGTGCTGGGTCTCAAGTGGAAACCCTTGTGTGTCAGTGGGAATACGGTAAGAAGCTACCGTACCATCGATCAATAATGATAAACTGCCGTTGCATTTTACAGTAATTTCATGGAACATCAGGGTTTTCCACTTGGCGGCACACACGTGTCGCGGTTGTATTTATAAAATTCATGATTAATTAATTTAAAACATATTTTTATATATTTTTCTTGTGAATTGGACGCACATTATTAAATGGCTCTCCGAAGACGTATTTGGCACACGCGATATACAATAAATCTAGAAGATCACAGCATAGTAGGGAGACGCCAGGACATTTCCGAGTTTGTTTATCTTCAGTTTATCCTTTGTTTAGGCTTATTGTTAGACTCTTCGGGATTGCATTAAAGTTTACATCTCACATTTTTATATCTAATGTGCACGCCAACTGACACTTATACATTACCATCCATTCATTTATTTATCTCTATCTGTTGATCCGAAATTTTGTAATCTCCCGCAGCACTTCGTGTGCCTTGAATAATCAGATGTACCGTTACCTTTTACCATTTAGTAGTACGCAAATGAGCGCAGAACCGTTATCTCCCGTTGTCCAATCAATAATAATATGGTACAACCGGATTACTGGATACGCGTTTCTCGTTATCAATACTAGTTTTGTCATCTTTATACTAATAAAGAGTAATAAGCGGCATAGAGGATATCTGCCATATTTCATTGTGCTGCAGGTCTACTGAATATTTGATTGTCATAATGTTATGCTGAAAAATAATCATAAACGCGATGATCCAGTCAATGTTAGATAGCATACACTGCGCATCACAATGGAAATTACATTATTACATGTTTTTCTGCGCTAAAGTACAGTGTAGAATTGTTGAAAATGACTGATTAATATGCTTATCAATGCATAGATCCAAATGGCATCTACTATTATAAAATGTCTACTATTATAATATGTTTAGCCAAATGGTCAAACACAGAATACATTATATTTTATCAACGTGCGTATGAAAAAAAACGAAACACATAAACATGACGAGTGACAATGGTGAAAATGGTGAGATCACGGTGAGATAATACCTACAGTACATCAAATTATACTTTTTCTCTACTTGCATAATCCAATCTTTTCAGTTCGTCTCTATATTATTCGACTCCTACTTCAGCTTTCTGTCGCTTGTTGTAATGGGAAAAGAAGGAATCATTTACTCTATCGATTATCGACTTCCTGTAGTTTTGGAGTGCTACCAAATCATAGTATTGAGTTGCCAAATTATAAAACATTTTTTTCTCAATAATGTGTATTTTAGATTTGCGGGATATTCATGTTTTACTGTTTCGGCATATCCTGCTGCATCTGCTTGTGGTACAGATTCAACGTAATAATTGTGTTATTTTTAATAATAAAAACCTTTTGCCAATTCATCTATTGCATAATTGTAATAATAATCGTAATAATAAAAAACGTATAATAATAATAATAATAATAATAATATACATTCAACAAATTCAGGTCATTCAAAAGGTGTCAAGCAAGATGCACGTTTTCAGAACGAGAATATGCAAATGGTGTTTTATGTGCTACTTTTTCATCATCTTACCATCTATTCTTTCCTATTTGGCAATTGCTGTGAAAGCGACAATAACCAATGTCAGTAAACTCTAAAGGCTAAAACCAAGCTAACAAGGGAACCATAACACATTCCCGTGGCGATATGACTAGTGACATATACCATTCGAATCAGTATCCGATTCTGATAAAACACCCTTGATAAGAAAACTCAAATATTTAAGAGCTTCGAGAAAATCGATAATGAAAATCGCACAAATCCAAGGCAATTGAGATCAATTCGGCTTTTAGCTCATATTTCACCGACCCTTGTGGTGTAGTGGATAAGGCCCTGGCATTATATTTTGTAAGTACATGGTTCGATGCCTGGTATGCGACATTATATTTTGCTGATTTTTTCGAAGACCGAACATAAGCAATAAACTGTTTATGCCGTTAACATTTGTGAAATTTAACATTGGTTGGAAGGCGTAATTGACATGATACATGTGGAATCTGAGGCTGAAACACCTTAAATGCAGACAGAAAAGCGCGCGAGTAAGAGATCAGGGGTTACGCAGACGATCGATAATGGTCTACAAAGGATAACAATGAAGCATTAGACATGAATTTTTGAACTTGGAAAAATCAGCAAAATATAATGTCGCATACCAGGCATCGAACCAGGTACTTACAAAATGTAATGCGAGTGCCTTATCAACTACACCACAAGGGTCGGTGAGATAGGAGCTGAAAGCCGAGTTGATCTCAATTGCCTCTTGCATTGCCTTGGATTTGTGCGATTTAAATTATCGATTTTCTCGAAGCTCTTAAATATTTGAGTTTTCTTATCAACGGTGTTTTATCAGAATCGGATACTGATTCGAATGGTATATGTCACTAGCCATATCGCCACGGGAATGTGTTATGGTTCCCTTGTAAATGGGATAATCAATGTCTTATGCTATGATATTTTCAGGAAATTGACGATCACGCTGTACCGTGGGTGACTGCATATCCTGTACGGGGATCGATACGCAAAAACTGGCTCATTATTTCTGCGCTTTTTGGTGAACTTCTACAATAATTCATGCGAACAAATTTCATCATCTCCAGGTGCGAGCATCAACTTTCTTCCCACCACACTGATTACGGTCGTGGCTGTGTCGTCCATGATTTCCACTTTGACCGGTGGAATGTACGCAATGAGCCATTCGTTCAGAAGTTTAGTTTTTTTTTTAAATCTCGCTGCTCTGGCGATACTCTCTCGCAGACAAGAAAGCGAGAGAATATTACCAGAACGGAGAGTTTCAAATTATCACGGGATGTGCCTTTAGTAACAAAATATTGAGCGTATAAAAACCACTTGTTTTATTTGTAGAAGAGACTTCCTGTTTTGCATGGTACAGAAACTATGCCGATCTCTTTTATATATCAAATAGCGCGCGGCGAAAGTCAGCCGGGTTAGGTGAGAGGCAGCGGAGAGACAATCGAGAGGCGGGGCGAGATCTAGCCTTTTAGCGACTTCCGTTCTTTAGAGCATATGCAAGAACATTTTATACCCACAATAACCGTCGAGTTGGATTGAGTATGCACTGAACATGCAGATCAGGGGTGTGCGGCAACTGAGTTGCCGATTGCCGGAATTGCCGAAATTGCCGACTTTTGATTGCCGAAATTGATTGCCGGCAACGGCAACCAATTATGAAAAATTGCCGAAATAAAATTCAATAAAAAATCATTGAAAAAAGTCAGATAAGCACAAGTTTTGTGTGCAATATCTTAGAAATGCGATGTATTCGGTATATCAAAACGAATAATCGTGTCGTTTTAAGAATAACATTTCGTTATCATTTGTGTTTTCTCCAGGAATTCACAAGTTTTCTGGCCACTACACCAGACACGGAGATTGATCCATTCTCTCATTAGACTAATAATGTTACGAAGGCATAACACCTTCTTATCTCACGAGTAGCCACGAAGTATCTAATTTGCCTATCCGGTTCTGCGAAAGCTGAAAGACTATCCGGGACGGAGGGAATCTTTCTCAACAAATACAGAAAGAATCTTTTCAAATATCACTCAAGTCTAAAAATATTCTACGAAAAATATTGATATTTCATTCATTGTTACAATTTTTTATTGTCATTGGTTTCGTTTGGTAACGATTTTTGATAAGTACTTCATAAAAATTATCTTTGGCTCATTTTAAATAGTTAAGTTCAAAATTGCCGAAGTTGCCGAAATTGCCGGCAATTGCCGAATTTTTATTTTCCGCTTGCCGGCAATTGCCGATTGCCGAAAAAAGTGGTTACCGCACACCCCTGATGCAGATCTCGTTCGACTAGCTTAAGTTGATTAAAAAATATGGATCGTTTCTCACTCGAGCCGGAACATACCGGTTACAGCAATGAGAATTTGATTGATAATCATTAATTTGTTTTTCAGATACCAAATACGAGCAGTTACAGCTGCTGTTTTGCAGGTGCGTTTGTTATTTAATAATATAAGTCGACATTTACTATACCTCTTACGTACAAGGGATTGTTTGACCGAAATCAGGTCTACATAGGGATTTAGAGATATAGGACAGTGTATTTGAAAATTTCCGCTATTCTTTTCAAGCAAAATATTGGCAGAAAAATGCTTACCTTTCTTCGCCAGAATTGACCGGTGAAACAAATAGTTGCAGTTATAGTAATGTGCAATTGGACAAGAGAGCCATCACTACAAGACTTTATTAAGCACGTAGTGGGGAGTGTGATTGGGACAAGGGAATGATCTTCTTATATATCCAGGTGGCGCATTAGCATAATCTGCAGACATCTCTGCAGACCAATCGATCATTCCATTAGTCATCCTAGTAATGTTCCTATAATATATTGAGCGGTGGGTATGTAGGATAAGTACAAGTATAGTGCATACTCAACTCCTCCCCTCATTTGTGAACTACCAACAAATCAATGTCATACTTTATCCATACAGACAGTATACAATGACTATTGCGGTTCAGATACTAGTGAGTGCTGTCACAGAGAGTTAGCAATGGTTTTAGGTCAACCAAGTCTCTCCGCTTAGCATAGGCGTTAAAACCCGGGCACATGCGTATGCAATAGACCGGTGCTATGCCTACCATAGACTCGCTTAGATGCTACTTCTCGCAGTAACATATATGGTAATAACTTTGTTCCAACTCATTTAGGATAATCCCTTGCAAATAATTTGCACGATCTGTACTTTCTCAGATGTAAATTCATCTTTCACAGACAAAGGAGTTCGAAGTTTCAAAGATCACTTCTACGTCTCCTTATGATAACAATACCCCAAGGAAGTTCGAATCATACTTTCGTAATCACCTTCTACGTCTTCCTTTAGCATGGGGCGGAAGGAGTTCGAATACTCTACATCTCCTCCCGATCTCTAGTGGCTTATAGGTTTGAGGGGTCGAACCTTTCAGGGGGTCTCCGGTTTCTTACCGGTCTCCCTTCCCTCTTCGGTTCATCCGGGATCTTCGGTAACGGTACCGTGGGTACCACAACTACCTTACTCCGGATTACTTCCTCCTCCTAATCTTCCCATCTAACCAACTTCCTCGATACTGTACCAACAATCCGGTTACTGTATCTTCCAGGAATTTACCACTACGAATGCCTTTCTCTAGCATTCTTTTCAAGGTCTGAACGAAACGTTCTTCCTCTCCATTACTGTTAGGATGGTACGGTGGTGTCAGCAAGTGCTCTATATTCTGGCCTCTACAGTACTCTTCAAACTCTTTCGAATTCAACTGAGGTCCATTATCGCTTACTATCTGCTCGGGGTTACCGTGAATAGCAAATAACGCTTTCAACTTGCTTATAGTGGATTGGGCAGTAATATTTACCATCTTAATTGCCTCTGGCCATTTCGACTTGGCATCCACTATTATCAACCGCATAGACTTTTCTACTGGCCCACAAAAATCAATGTGAAGTCGTTGCCAGGGTCTATCAGGTACCTCCCAAGGGTGCAGCGGGGTCTTGGTCTGTTGGTGACCCAATACCGCACACACCGGGCACATCTTCGCTAGCTTATCGATCGGCACATCCATACCAGGAAACCATAGCATCGATCTAGCTAGTGCTTTCATCCTCGCGCTACCATAGTGATTCTCATGCAAGTTCTTTAGAGTCACTCCTTGCAACGCACGCGGGATGATCACTCGACCTAGCCATGACAGAAATCCTTCCGATTCTGATAGCTCTTGTAGCCTTGCTACATACGGTCGATACTCTGGGACCTTCGCTTCTTTAGCGGACGGTGCCCTATTCAGCATTTCAGACACTTTCCTCAACACCAAGTCTTTCTGTGTCTCCTGTACTATTTGTTCTCTAGTCACAGGCAGTTCAGTCAGGCATCTCTTAGCCCATCGGGTTATTTCATCTTCTGACTGAACCAAATATGCTGACGGAATCTCGGATCTTCGCGGAAGCCTTATCAGCCCATCGGCCTTCCCGAATTCCAGAGTATTCCTGTACTCGATGTCGAACACGTACAACATCAGTTTCAGGCCTCATCGATACAATCGCTTTGCAGCAATTACCGGTGTTTTAGGTACATAGGTCGTTACCAACGGTTGGTGATCAGTCAACCGCGTGAACTTTCTCCATAGTACACTACACCTTACAGGCCTCTTTCTCAATCTGAGAAAAGTTTCTCTCTGTTTTCGTCAGGGCGCGAGAGGCAAACGCTATCACTTTTTCCGTGCCATCTGGAAATCTATGATATATCACTGCACCTATTCCGTACTTCGACGCGTCCGTCGCTAAGTACACCGGCACTTCCGGATCATAGTGTGCTAAGACATCAACCTCTGTGAGTCTTTTCTTGATCATATCATATGCGTTTTTCTGAGCCTCTGCCCAAAGGAATATTTCATCCTTCTTCCGGAGTGCATTCAGGGCTGCCAAAGTGGATAGGTGTGGTATGAACTTTCCATAATAGTTCACCATCCCTAGGAAGGATTCCACTTCTCTGACGTTCTTTGGGGCCGGCATATCGAGCATCGCTGCTATTTTCTCAGGAGATTCCCTCCTTATTCACGATATGGCCCAAGAACTCAATTTGTTCAACCATAAATGCGCACTTTTCACAAGCCAGACGGAACCCTACTTGTCTCATCCGAGACACACATTACTACATCTCGATAGGTGTTCCTTATCATTGCCTGCTGTGATAGTGACGTCATCTAGGTAACAAGCACTCCAGGGATCCCAGCCAAGGTCTGCTCCATGATCTTTTGAAAGATCGCAGATACCGAGGCTACTCCGAATGGAAGTCTCTGGTATTGAAACAAACCTTTTCGCGTATTCAATACCAGATATTTCTTAGACTCTTCATTCAACCTGAGTATAGGCATCTTTCAGGTCTATTTTGGAGAATTTCTGACCATCTTTCAACATATGGAACAAGTCATCGGGTTTCGGTAACGGGTACTGATTAATATCTAACTCCGTATTCACCGTAACCTTGAAATCTCCACAGAGTCTCACTCTTCCATCGGGTTTCGGTACGAACACCAACGGTGTCGCCCATTCCGTATGGTCCACAGCCCTCAGGCTACCTTGTCTGACCATACTTTCAATCGCCTCGTCTACCTAGGCCCTGACCGCAAATGGCACTGGTCTGGCCCTAAAGAACCGCGGCCTCGGATTGGCTGTTTGAACTTGAGACTCGCTTTCGACGAGGTGCACCTCTCAAGTTCCTTCTTAAACAGCTCCGCGTTCTTTTTCAGAATGGAATCCAATTCTCTGGCTAGCTCTACTCTATCGGTTTCCTGAACCGACTGGATTCCATCTCTGTAGACGGGCCCGAGATCCATCGCGAACCTTTCGATAGCATCTCTTCCCCACAAGGAGGGGGCGGGACGATCGAGAACATGGATCTTCAACTGGCTTCGTTGGTTCTGCCAGTTCACCTCAACCTTCATAACACCCAGGAAGCGTAGCTGTGTTCCGGAATAAGCTACCGCCTCCACTTCAGTGGGCGCGAGGTTAGGTTTACCCAATAGGTTCCAAGTCTGGACTCCGACAATTGTCAGTCCCGACCCAGTGTCCAACTCAAAGGACACGGGTTTCGACTTGATTTGGGTAATGATCTTGCACTTCGGTGGTCTGTTCACCTGCTCGACTGCATAGGTCTGGAGATACGACGATTCTCCCGTGAAATCGTCAGTCTCAACCAAGTGCGCATATCTGGGGTTCAACCTACAGTCAGGTGCCTTATGCCCTGGTATTCGACAGGTAAAACACACTGGTCTCTTATCTCTCGGGATCTCAAACTTTTTCTTACTTCCCTGACCAGTTCCTTGACCACCGTGCGGGTTCTCATCGCTTCGGTAACGGTGATTCGGTTTGCCTATACCTCTTCGACCGTTCTGACCCTTCTTCCCATGACCCTTCTGGTTTGGGTACTTGGGTTGGGTATTCACCACGCCGTGTACAGAGACTCCCTGATGTCTCACGACGGGGACTCCGCTCACTACGCGTTCCTGTGCCTCAGCTAACTCAAGCAACTCATTCGAAGTTTTCGTAGATTGCTTGAGCAGCTTAAGGAATATTGTCGGATTTAAGTCCACTCAGGAATGTTATAGACACTAACAAATCCCGGGCGTCCGTAACTTCCTTTAATTCGCATGTCTTAGCAGCGTGTTGGATCTCCGCCTAGTACTCAGACAGACTCTGATCTGACTTCTGTACCAACTTCATCAGTCTGGATCTCTCAGGTAGAAGCAATACCTTCGGCTTATACCGATTCTTTAAGGTCACTACCAGTCTCATAAGTCTGAGTCTTTAGATCCCATAATGGCAAGAGACTCTCCAACATGGCATAATTCTCTGGACCGATTTCATCCAAGAATATCAGACGTTTTTTTTTTTATCTTCCGAGGTCACATCCTGGGGAGTCAGGAAATTCTCAAAACGTCTATGCCACACACGCCACTCAGTACCAGTAGTGTAAGGTCCGGGCGGGTTTCTCATCTATACAGTCCAGGCTCCGAACTTAGCGTCACTGAGGACGAGGTGGTTGGAGTATTGCTGCTATTACCGACTTCAGGCATACTTGAGATTCGATCTCTGGTCGCCAGTTATAGTAATGTGCAATTGGACAAGAGAGCCATCACTACAAGACTTTATTAAGCACGTAGTGGGGAGTGTGATTGGGACAAGGGAATGATCTTCTTATATATCCAGGTGGCGCATTAGCATAATCTGCAGACATCTCTGCAGACCAATCGATCATTCCATTAGTCATCCTAGTAATGTTCCTATAATATATTGAGCGGTGGGTATGTAGGATAAGTACAAGTATAGTGCATACTCAACTGTTGCAATTATCATAATATGATGTTTTATATTTTGAATTTTATATTATGATATTTTATATTCCGTTTTATGTCTTGAAACAGTATTTGAATAAACATATAAGCTCACGGATAAATGGTGCAAAACCGTTCTTTTGTGCGCGATGAACACTGCAAGAAAGGAAAGAATGATTCTTCCAATCAATTTTTGCTTGACAAGATTTGCAAATAAATTATTTAAAAAAAACAATGGCCTATATTATATTTTTTAAAGCTGCTCGTTCCGATTTTTTCGGCTGTTTTACCTCTCAGCTACGCAGCCGCTGGTTTAATTTTCCCGATGGAAGGCAGCGGTAAGATATAATACTTAAATTTATCAACATATTCCCATGCTTATTTATTGAACGCATAAAAACACCTGCGTGTTTGGCACGAGAATAACCACATTGAACGTTACATGATTTGGTAGTATTTATGGAAAGGATACCTTCGCTATATAGAGAATCAGGAACTTTCCGGTTTTTTTTGTTGGTATATCACAATGTTCTATAGACTGTGAAAGCCAAAACGACCGCTCAACATAGAAACTCTCTCAAATGCAATCGTCTTTCGCTTTTCTGGCTATGGAAACAAAATGGCTTGAACCAGAATACTGTGATATGCCTTATTCTTCAATCGCTTTTCTACCTAACCGTCATTGCTGAACTTCTAATGAATTGAATTCTCTTGTACAAACAAGCAAGTGATTTTTATGCTGTCAATATTCACGAGGCTCTCGCAGTCTGTCAAAATTTGTCATCAACCGGTCATCTCTTTGGCTCTGTTTCATTGGACCAATCTATTTTCTACAGACCAATCAATTTTCATGGGACCAATCTATTCGGTTGGGAACAATTACACAGAACAGGACCATATCTTTTCAGGTGATGCATCCGCCCTCTTATTTTTACTAATCAACACACACGCCTTCTGCAACACCATCATCAGTATATCTTGTCTGTCACTTCATCGGACCGAATTGTACAAGAGCATCGTGAAATCAATACAAATGCATTTGAAAGGCCCGACAACGGATGTAAAATTGATTACAAGACTGCAAACATCTTTGTAGATATTGTACGTATAAAAATATTATATTGCATAAAAATGATAAATTTCGGTAAATACCGAGACAACGGGTGTAACAGCGTACCACACTGTATCAAGAATTCCAGGCGGTGGACTACGCGATAAATATTATTTTTATTTTTGTCACTTCTGGACTAAATAAACAATATATTTCTTATTGTGTACGATGCGACTTCGTTAGCAGAACGTTTCTGGGTAAAATCAGCAGTCGAATATTTGATACCTAATCTGTATCGCACTCGCATTATGTAAGCAATGTGTCTGTGTTAGTAAGCAGTTGCTTTTCCAGTTGTTTTTCATTTCAATATTGCTTGATCGAAATGTATCGCACCAATGATCACAGAAATGCTAATCTGTTAGTAGTATTTATGTAGGTGCTGCAAACACTGCGTTATAAGTTAGACACTAGAAAAAAAAAAAAAAAAAAAAAAAAAAAAAACTCTCATTTCATCATTCTATCAATCTTGATGCGGTTAGTTTTACCACAACCGAGAAAAGGATCGGTTACTACGAGAAATGAATAATGAGTGATTAGGAATGAGAAATGACTAGAATTAATCAGTAATATCACCTGGGCCAGAAATCAAAGAAGTGCCAAAATGTTGATGTCAATGGTAGAATTCGCGGAGGAAACATCACCGTCTCTGGTAGTATAGTGGTTAGTATCCGCGTCTGTCACATGCGAGACCCGGGTTCAATTCCCGGCCAGAGAGATATTTTTGCGTACTTTCACATTAGTTATTCTGATAACAGAGTTAGATTTCAATAGCAGAATTCGCTGAGAAACATCACCGTCTCTGGTAGTATAGTGGTTAGTATCCGCGTCTGTCACATGCGAGACCCGGGTTCAATTCCCGGCCAGAGAGATATTTTTGCGTACTTTCACATTAGTTATTCTGATAACAGAGTTAGATTTCAATAGCAGAATTCGCTGAGAAACATCACCGTCTCTGGTAGTATAGTGGTTAGTATCCGCGTCTGTCACATGCGAGACCCGGGTTCAATTCCCGGCCAGAGAGATATTTTTGCGTACTTTCACATTAGTTATTCTGATAACAGAGTTAGATTTCAATAGCAGAATTCGCTGAGAAACATCACCGTCTCTGGTAGTATAGTGGTTAGTATCCGCGTCTGTCACATGCGAGACCCGGGTTCAATTCCCGGCCAGAGAGATATTTTTGCGTACTTTCACATTAGTTATTCTGATAACAGAGTTAGATTTCAATAGCAGAATTCGCTGAGAAACATCACCGTCTCTGGTAGTATAGTGGTTAGTATCCGCGTCTGTCACATGCGAGACCCGGGTTCAATTCCCGGCCAGAGAGATATTTTTGCGTACTTTCACATTAGTTATTCTGATAACAGAGTTAGATTTCAATAGCAGAATTCGCTGAGAAACATCACCGTCTCTGGTAGTATAGTGGTTAGTATCCGCGTCTGTCACATGCGAGACCCGGGTTCAATTCCCGGCCAGAGAGATATTTTTGCGTACTTTCACATTAGTTATTCTGATAACAGAGTTAGATTTCAATAGCAGAATTCGCTGAGAAACATCACCGTAAACATCTGGTAGTATAGTGGTTAGTATCCGCGTCTGTCACATGCGAGACCCGGGTTCAATTCCCGGCCAGAGAGATATTTTTGCGTACTTTCACATTAGTTATTCTGATAACAGAGTTAGATTTCAATAGCAGAATTCGCTGAGAAACATCACCGTCTCTGGTAGTATATATATATATATATATTTATTCACATTTAGCGAACAAATGATGTGAAACAAATAAATAAACAAATGAATAAAATAAGGAATGGAATGAAATAGTGCATATGGATTGAGCCTAGAAGGAGATATCAGTGTTCCTAAGGGACGATAGAATTGGGGGGATGGAAGAGAATCTGTATGAATAGGCGACAACAGGACATGCAGATCAGTCTCCAACATCAAAGGAGATTCTATTTTCGGGTTTTGTAAGCAAACGGGCCGCTCGCAAAAAGAAGTTATTGTGCCTGTATTGGAAACGGGACCCTGAATTGGAGAAATTCAACCCATTTCTTGTAATATATGTTTTGAAATAGTGATTTTTCTTATTTGAAATCCTAAATTTGCCTCTAAGTAGTTTTATAGAAGTTCTAATGTCTATGATGGATCTACGGTGTTCGAGGGTTTCTAGATCGAGTTTTTCGTTGCGAACATTTGCCCGCGGCATATTGTCCCACGTTGATTTGAAACAACGTGCGAACAGCCTTCTTGTGAAGTAATTCTGTACCTGTTCAAGGACTTTAATATCTTTTTTCTGATAAGGATTGAACACCGTAGATGCGCTTTCTAGAATGGGCCTGATGTAGATTGAATATGCTTTAAGGAGAATTTTAGGGTTATTAGTCCGAAGAGCTCGCATAATTATATGACAAGCCGACTTTGCTTTGTTCGAAATTGATCTACAATGTTCTGAAAATGTCAGGCTTCTTTGAATAATGAAGCCAAGATCTTTGATGGCATCTTTTTGATCTAGATTTACATTATTTATAGTATAAATCCTTTTAGGATTAGCCCTACCTAGATGCAGTGAATTACATTTATGTGAAGCAAGGGGTAATTGCCAATCAGCAGACCACTGGACGATAGTGTCCACGGCCGCTTGAAGCGGTTGGGGCGTTTCATTACTACCGAATGATTTATATATCTTTATGTCGTCTGCATATAGACGAGCTAGTACTCCATCTTTTTGGACTAACGAAGGTAATTCGGATGTAAAAATAAGGAAAAGTAAGGGTCCAAGCACAGAGCCTTGAGGAACTCCACTGGATACGGAGTAGGACTCTGATAGTTTATTATTTACTCTAACTTGAAAAGTTCTTTGAGAAAGGTAGCTAGTAATCCAGTTTGTAGTTTTATGAGATAAGCCTATTGTATTGAGTTTGGCTAAGAGTTTAGGATGTGATACTCTATCAAAGGCCTTTGCAAAGTCAAAATAGATTACATCAACAGGCTGACCGTTACTAAGTGAAGCAGACCAGTGTTCAAGGACCTCAAGCATCTGGAGTTCACGGGATCTATGTTTTCTAAAACCATACTGTTCGTCGGGGAAGATTTCTAATGATTCGCAATGAGCAATTATGGACTTGCTTAAAATGCGTTCAAAGACTCTACAGAAGAATGAAGTGATAGAAATTGGTCTATAATTTAATGGGTCTGAGAAAGGAGGGGATTTCTTGACAGGTGTAACAATTGAGTGCCTCCACTGAGAGGGAATGATGCCTGTTTCGAAAGATGTTCTAAAGATTATCTCTAAAGGTTCGGAAATGGGGATTGATATTTGTTTGATAAAATATAAGTCAATATTTTCTGGGGTTTTACAGGAGGACTTTTTCCATTTATTTATGAATTCACAGATTTCATGTCTTAGGAAGATAGGTTCCTCAAAATTTCCAGTGTGCGAAAGAGGGGTAGGAGTTGGAGTGATACCGTTGTCAGTAGTAAAGACACCGACAAAAGTTTTAGCAAGTAGATTTGCTTTTTCAGTGTCGTTTAGGACGGAAGTTCCATTTGCATCCTTAAGGCCGTCAATACCTTTTTGATTGCTTGTACAACGTTTCATATAAGTAAAGAACTTATTATTATCCTCACTATCAATAATTCTTTTTTCTATGATCTTGTGATGACGAATAAGCTCCTTTCGGAATTTCTTATTTAGATTCTCAAAAGTATGTCTACTTTCAGTGGAAGGTTGACTAATTGATCTTTGCCATGCTATAAAGCGCTTGTTCAATAGGCGCTCCATATGAGGTGGCAGCTTCCCATGATTTACGTTTACTCTACACCATGGGACGTGCGTGTCTATTGATTTTATTATGGTTCTGATAAATATATCATACATTTTTTCAGTTGATTTAGTAGTGGAAAATATGCTTGTCCAGTCTACATTTGCTAGCTGCATATTGATAAGGTCGTAATCTGCAGCTTTATAGTTTCTTTTGATGATATAGGAGGGTGATGCGTGGTTAATAGAGAGAGAGAATTCTAATGAGTAGTGGTCAGATGTGCAGAAAGGTGGACCAACCTCTGTGCGATCGATCAATTTTGGATGATTGCATAGTAAAAGATCGAGAGTGTTTCCAAGCTTGTGAGTCGGTTCTTTCACTAGCTGGGCCATATTTGTAGAGATACAAAAATCAATGAATAAGCGGGAGGACGGGGTACAGTTTTGGTGTTGTGGGTGGATGGACCAATCGATATCAGGAAAATTGAAATCACCAGTAAGGATGGAAGGCTGGGGGCAGGATGAAAGATCAGTTATTGACTTTATAAGGTATTCAGTCTGTGTTGTATTAGCCTTAGGATTACGGTAAACACAGATAGTTCTAATGAGGTCGCCGTTTATGTCTAAGTCTAGTGCTAGGAGCTCATGGCTTCCTTTGATAGATTGATCAGATACTTGTATAACAGTATAGTGGTTAGTATCCGCGTCTGTCACATGCGAGACCCGGGTTCAATTCCCGGCCAGAGAGATATTTTTGCGTACTTTCACATTAGTTATTCTGATAACAGAGTTAGATTTCAATAGCAGAATTCGCTGAGAAACATCACCGTCTCTGGTAGTATAGTGGTTAGTATCCGCGTCTGTCACATGCGAGACCCGGGTTCAATTCCCGGCCAGAGAGATATTTTTGCGTACTTTCACATTAGTTATTCTGATAACAGAGTTAGATTTCAATAGCAGAATTCGCTGAGAAACATCACCGTCTCTGGTAGTATAGTGGTTAGTATCCGCGTCTGTCACATGCGAGACCCGGGTTCAATTACCGGCCAGAGAGATATTTTTGCGTACTTTCACATTAGTTATTCTGATAACAGAGTTAGATTTCAATAGCAGAATTCGCTGAGAAACATCACCGTCTCTGGTAGTATAGTGGTTAGTATCCGCGTCTGTCACATGCGAGACCCGGGTTCAATTCCCGGCCAGAGAGATATTTTTGCGTACTTTCACATTAGTTATTCTGATAACAGAGTTAGATTTCAATAGCAGAATTCGCTGAGAAACATCACCGTCTCTGGTAGTATAGTGGTTAGTATCCGCGTCTGTCACATGCGAGACCCGGGTTCAATTCCCGGCCAGAGAGATATTTTTGCGTACTTTCACATTAGTTATTCTGATAACAGAGTTAGATTTCAATAGCAGAATTCGCTGAGAAACATCACCGTCTCTGGTAGTATAGTGGTTAGTATCCGCGTCTGTCACATGCGAGACCCGGGTTCAATTCCCGGCCAGAGAGATATTTTTGCGTACTTTCACATTAGTTATTCTGATAACAGAGTTAGATTTCAATAGCAGAATTCGCTGAGAAACATCACCGTCTCTGGTAGTATAGTGGTTAGTATCCGCGTCTGTCACATGCGAGACCCGGGTTCAATTCCCGGCCAGAGAGATATTTTTGCGTACTCTCAAAGTAGATATTCTATGGTGGTGGTCAGCATCCGCGTCTTTGGTAGCCCGTTAAAGGCACATCCCGCGCTAATTTGAAACTCGCCGCTCTGGGAACGCTCTCTCGCTTTCTTTGTGTACGAGATAGCTCTGCCAGAGCGGACAGTAAAATTAGCTCGGGGTTTGCCCTTAACAATCGAAGCTTTCAATAAAGGAATTCCAGCAAGGAATGTCGATAGACAATTAATGACCATCCATTGGCATTTTGCTGATTGGCTGAATCACTCTATTGATTAGTCATTGAAATGAGGATCGTATAAAAGACATCAAGCATGATTAATGTAATTGGTCTTCAATTAAAATGATCATTCTTCCTGTGCTCCTTGCCATAGGAGCAGCGGGCGCGACGAAGCAAAGGTTAGATTTAAATTTATTAATTTTATTAATTTTGTGTAATGTAAAGTTCCAGACAAACAACAAATCTTGCGTTTGAAACATTTATTGTCGGTATTTTCGAAAATGGTTTTGATCTTGTGTAGAATTCAATGTCTGTCGAGGGACTCCTGACAATCCTTGTGTACTGTATCGATTGCAGTATGAAACATAATTACAGTAGTTACAGTATACTCCATTAATTACAATATTTTTTAACGATATAATGTAATGCACTGTATCGACTACAAAATCTTTAGTATTGGTATCGATTACAGTTGAGTACAGTATTTGTGTTCATTACAGTACACTCTATTGATTACAATATACTTTATCGATTACAGTACACTTTATTGATTACAATATACTTTATCGATTACAGTACACTTTATTGATTACAGTATACTTTATCGATTACAGTACACTTTATTGATTACAGTATACTTTATCGATTACAGTACACTTTATTGATTACAGTATACTTTATCGATTACAGTACACTTTATTGATTACAGTATACTTTATCGATTACAGTACACTTTATCGATTACAGTACACTTTATCGATTCCAGTATACTTTATCGATTACAGTAAACATTATTGATTACAGTATACTTTATCGATTACAGTAAACATTATTGATTACAGTATACTTTATCGATTACAGTACACTTTATTGATTACAGTATACTTTATCGATTACAGTAAACATTATTGATTACAGTATACTTAATCGATTACAGTACACTTTATTGATTACAATATACTTTATCGATTGCAGTACACTTTATTTATTACAGTATACTTATCGATTATAGTGCACTTTATTGATTACAGTAACGGCCCACCAGGCTCCTATCCAATCGATACTTCTTTCCACTATCCCGCTGAGGACACGCACAGTAAGCATTGTGTGCTCGGGGAGCGACGACGATTCGACTACAGTCAATGTTCGGAGGTGTAATCTTTGATCTTTTATGATTCATCACTGGTCGTTGTTTTTTACTATCTCAATAGCAATCTTCATGTTTGATTTGAGCTGTGATGCGTGCGCCTCTACTCTGAATCACTTTTTTTCTTATTTGATCTTTGATCTTTGCACATTCCAGTACGAAGAATGCGTTCGTGGCAGCCACCGCCACAACAAATGGGAGAAGAAGCGGTATACATTATTATAGTATATAATTTCATCATAGTATCAAATATGTTTCATGATCAACATATGAATTACTTTGATTGATCGTTCAATGTTGAATCAGAGTCATTGCTGATAAGATTGGACAAAAGTATACAATATTTACCTTCCGAATCCCAGAGATGCAGTTATTCTTGAAAGTTTTATTATAGCGTTCGATGACAGCTGTCTGATCTCTCGATTTTTGATCTTTGATCTTTGATCTTTTAATTTTCAGATGCGCCGACGGTTACGCCTTCAACGACTACAACGGCAATTGCAAACTTGACGAGAAATGCGCCATCAGTAACAAGGTCAGTACTCTAGACTAATCAATCAATCAATATTTATAAGGTTCACATTGTGGTGCGCTGTGATATGGGATGATGGATGGGATAGTACTTTAGACTAATGCTCTGGTCAAAGATTGTGAAAAGAAAAGAAAATCAGAGAAATCTCTCCTCGTGTTACTCACTCTGTCGTCTCTTTTTCGTTCATTTTCGCGACATTTATGAGATTGTCCCTAAAAATACCTATACTGGAACATCTGACATTGATCTTGTAACTTACGCAGTTAAATCAAGGTCAAATTTGAGTGAGCCCATTCTATATTTCAACAAATCAAATGCATCGTTACATTTACCTTACTTGCCTACGCCGTAACCTCCTTCGCCACGTCTCCGTCGTTACGCGGAGGTTACGGCGTAGGCACGTAAGGCAAATGTAACCTTTTAATTAATTTAATTAATTAAAACTTATGTAATTAATTAATTAATTTAAAATAAGTAACGATGCCAACCGCCGATAATTGGGTCTCGCTCATAATCAGAAATGCACGAAGCCCTTCTACCGTATCTCGTGTTCGGAATTGCTGATATGCGACGAGAAGGACGGCGCGTACGTCAGAACGAACTGTCCCGACGAATTCAGGTTTCGTACGCGATTTTAATGACTGACGCATTTATACTTGAATTAATATGAAAGCAGTGAGACTGAAGTGTATATATACCATTATTATACAGGAATAAAATTATTTGATTTGATTTGATACAGAAAAGAAAAATTGTCTACCCTCGAAAAAATTTATTGGCTGGTATCAAAAGTTGGCAGTGCCAAGTCTGAGCTCTAGACTATGTACAGTAAAGCGAAAATTCGGATCGAGAGAAATGTCACTTTGACGGGCACGTCACTCGGGATGGAGATACGGCATCCCCGCAAACGGAGCAAAGTGTAGAAAAGAACAAGAGAAAACCCCGGAATCTAACCTCCTTGAAAACACAACCCAAGCCAATTTAAAATTCTCCGTTCTGACTACTCTCTCTCGCTTTCTTTGTCTGCGAGAGATTGTTGCCAGAGCGGAATGTTTCAATTTGGCTTCGATATGCCCTTTAAAACGTAGCATTCATAAGAAATTTAGAAACGACTTCAACAAAGGCTGCATTCACGATCCAAAATGCGTTCCTACTGCAACCGAGCCAAAGGTGATCTTTGATCTTTGATCTTTGACCTTTGATTCATAACCGTGATCTCCTATCCTAATATTACTCAAATTGCTCAAATTTCACAGTTTTCCTTGACGAGAACTTTTTGATAAATGAACGATCCCTGATTTTGATCATTTATTCTTTTCATTGTAAATTCCTCGTACAATTGTCAATTGTCAGAAAAAAATCTCCTTTCTATACTTGATCTTTGATCTTTGATCTTTGATCATTCCTAGCCGGACGACTCCACCTGCAAGGAAGGCGCGGTTCGCCCGACTGCTAACTGTCGCACCTACCGCACATGCAAGGATGGCAAGTGGGAGAGTGCGCACTGCAAGGACTCGTATGGAGTCTGGAATGGTGGGTGGATATTTGGACTCTTACAGGGAGAGTGACCTCACTCTTCAACGGTCTACGCTCTCTCGTTGTTAGAGAACAGAGAAATAGTGTGCGCAATGAATACGCCATTGAGAGAGGTCACCTTGCCTTTAACATTGATCTATGTATGTATATACGTCTACACGGATCTAGGTCGGATGAAAACCGTGGAATGAGAACCGACTGGATGAGAACTATTAGCATACTTTGTTTATTCATTAGCTATTGTCTCTCACATTCAAATAGTTATCATCCAGTCGGTTATTATTTCACGGTTCTCATCCGACCTACTCTGGAATTTCAAGACTTAAGGTCTACTTGCACTTTCACTTTAAGTAGACTTGTAAGTCTACTTAAAGTGAGACGCAAGTCTACTTAAAGAGAAAATGTGACGTCACTCACTTGAAGTTTACTTATAGTAAACTTTAACTCATTGACGTTTTTTAAGTAGGCTTTAAGTTTTGAAATACCAGAGTAGTGCCGTCAACACGTCCACAGTGCTTCGTGTGCCTTGAATAAAGGGATAACCTGTACATTTTACATCGATACGTCCGCTGATTTCATGATAGTGTGAATGTGGTATCAAAACATACATTTTCGGTGCCCTCGCCGTATTATTTTTATATAGTGCCTAGATTTAGAAAAATCGTTATTTTTCGCTTAAATTGTAATCTTTCACATACAAAATGAGCTTTATATAGTGGGTCGAGCCTGAAAATGAGCCATATATAGTGGGTCAATCCTCACACTGTGAGGGTATGAAAATGTATGGTATCAAAAGAAAGCCTGCCCAGACAGATCGGCTATGCATAATATTGAATGAGTTTATAGGATCGCTGAAACATAACTGTGTTCAAAATTTCATGTAATCATTTTTGCACAATGCATTCGCACATTATTTTATGTACAATATTAATCGGAATATTTATTTAATACTGTCGGTAACTATTTTTTGCTCGCGATTTACGCCGCAGCGAGCACCACAGTGTAATTAATTAATTAATTTATCTACGCCCGAGGCGCAACGAGACATGAGAAAAATTTAAAGAGATAAAGAACATGATATAATATATTATTGACTCTCCAGACTGGCGGGGGGGGGGGGGGGAATTTACAAAGGACGTAATTCGTGAATGATGGGGTGATGGGTAAGTAGCACAGTATTCTGGTTCAAGCCATTTTGTTTCCATAGCAAGACAAGCGAAAGACGATTGCATTTGAGAGAGTTTTTATGTTGTCGTTTTGGCTTTCACAGTCTATAGAACATTGTGGTAGGAAGACGGCGTACGCCGCGGTTCACGTCGTCTAACAATAAGACAATCGATTTTCTCGAAGCTCAGGTCGATTAGGCACTGACTAAAAACGGATTTTTGATCAGCATCTATAGCTGATTTTAGCCAAGATAATCACATTTCACCTAATCAGGCCAAATTGAGACCATTCCCCTGTAAGAGTTGTACCCCGCGGCGGACGCCGTCAAGATCACTGATCACGCAGTGATCACAAAGATCTACCAGTGATCGCCCGCAGGACTTCGTGTGCCCTGAACAACGGGTTGTACCTTTACCTTTACCTTACCCCGCGGCATACGCCACGGGATTGAGACTGCGTTCCTCGGAAGAAAAAAAATACCGGAATATTTTATTATTTATTTGTGAGAGAGAGAGAGATGGGAATAGCGGGGCAACAGAGATATTCACTTTTCCCCACATGTGGTGTGCGGCTTGGTGTGTTTTCACGGAATAGTCACTCATTTCGTTCTCGAAAAATCCGTTTCTGATCTTTGATCTTTGATCTTTCAGCTGTTTGTTCCGAGTGCGACCCTGGCATGAAGTACAAAGAGTGCAAGGAGGGGCAACGACGACCGGTAAATCGATAATTTCATTTAATCGATAATTACGATCCTGATTCAGGTGAACACCACAGCTGGTCCCGCCACGAGTGGATACGGAAACGAGAGGGTTACGGTAGATTGTGGCGCGTATGAGGAGTGCGAGGGAGGCGTGTGGACGAAGCAATTGTGAGAAGCCATATATTATTTTCGAAATTACTTAATTAAAGCCTAGTACAAGTTAGAAAAATTACAAATGATTTTAAAAAATCGACGGTACTTTGCGATATTTTACGTGAAAGGGGAGGAGGCGACGGTACACTTTTTACCAATTTCTACCGTAAAATAAATTCGATTTCCTACTTTTTTTCTCATTTTAACGGTGCTAGGGCCAATCTGTTATACAGTTATAATTGTTTAAATATGTGAGTTGCGATATTTGACCATTGATCTTTGATCTTTGATCTTTGATCTCTCCAGTTGTGCCCCGAACACCGGTTACGATGTGTCCACCAAGCGCTGCACGCCCGCTCGCCTCTACGACTCCGAGTGCACGCTGCCCGTGATCAGTCCAAGATGTGAAGATGGAGCGGTAGGTTGCTACCTTGATCTTTGATCTTTGATCTTTGATCTCTGGTCTTTGATCTTTGATCTTTTGCAGCGTATCGCCTGGCCGCACAGCTGCAGATCTTTCATGCAGTGTGACCGTGGCGAGTGGAGAGAGTTCAGCTGCCCCGAGGGTCACAAATTTGGTAAATGGGTTTATAGGGCACATTACTAGTTAACTTATTTAATCAAAAAAATGTATTTTAAGTGCATGCATACTTATTCTTGTACATGTATTAATAATATTAATTTAATTTAAATTACAGCTAAAGATCCTTGAAAACTGTGCTACAGTGCACAAATGTTTAGATGTACAATGAGAGAAAAAACACTAAATGAAGTGCTGTGCTGTTACCAAACCCTTAAATACAAGGTTACAAAACTTGTATTTAAGGGTTTGATTAAAGCGCGGCGTGTCAACTATGGTTTTCTATGGTTTTTTCATCAGAAGTTCTCTTTCAAACACAAGCAAAAATATCTCTCTGGCCGGGAATTGAACCCGGGTCTCGCATGTGACAGACGCGGATACTAACCACTATACTACCAGAGACGGTGATGGCTTCATAGCGAATTCTACAATTGAAATCAACATTCTTGTCTCAGAAATTCTATTTCAAACACAAGCAAAAATATCTCTCTGGCCGGGAATTGAACCCGGGTCTCGCATGTGACAGACGCGGATACTAACCACTATACTACCAGAGACGGTGATGGCTTCATAGCGAATTCTACCATTGACATCAACATTTTTGTCTCACTATCTGTGTACATATATTTGCATATGCCGCGATGTACTTTCATTCTAATTTCAATAGAATGATTGAAATATGTTTCAATCGCTACATGAATTCACTGGGCCTTTGAAAATGTGTTAGATCACCTGTAATGGATGCTAGAAATAATATCATCTAATCATCATAATAATATAATCATAATAATATTCCACTTAAATCATAATAATATTCCAGATCGTGACGATAATCGCTGCGTCGTGGGGAAATGCGAAGATGGCACCGCAGTTTACGGACGTGAGCGCTTACTCACACCCTAACTATATTGATATCAATCCTGTTCTTTGATCTATGTAGTTTGATCTTTGATCGCTATGGCATGATATTCGATCTCCGTCATCTGTTCTCTATTCTCCATATTTTGATCTCTGAACTCCGTAGCTTGTACTTTGATCTCTTAGTTTGATCTCTGATTTTTGTAGCTTTGCCTCAGATCTTTGTAGTTTACTACTATTTATCTGACCTCTGACCTTTCATCTTCCTAATTTAGTCTTTGATGTTTGTAGTTTGATCTTTGATCTCTGATTAGGTCGTCACCATCACCACGAAGACGATTCGGACTACGAAGATGATGCCGATCTCGAGGAGTTCCTTCAGCGGCAAGAGGCCTACGAGATTCCTCCCTTCCAGCGACCCAATGGCTTCCCAGGTTTGTAATTTGATCTGTTGTAGCTTAATTTCTTACAGCTTGATATTTTGTAGTTTGATCTCTTGCGTTGTGATATGTGGTAATTTAATCTCTCTAATTTTTTTCATCTCATAAAGGCTCGCCCCAATCTGATTTGAAACTTCCCGCTCTGGCCACACTCTCTCGCTTCTTTGTCTATGAGAGAGTATTGTCAATGCGGAGAATAAAATTGGCATGGTGTGTTCCTCTCATTTCATCTCTTCGCTCATTCAGGTCCTCTTCGTAGTTTGGTCTCTTGTGGTTTGATCTCTTGAAGTTAGATATATTACGGTGTGATATTTTGTAGTTTGATCTCCTACATTTTAATCACTTCGCTCATTCAGGTCCTCTTCCCCCCATTCGAGGTACTCCTGCCCACACCCCTGGCTGTCTCGGACCCCACCCATGTCCTGCACGTCCCACTTACTCCGTACCAGCGCCCGCGCCAACTTATGGTTTGGCGCCCACTCCCTATCATCCTCACCATCACCAACCCGTCTACAACGAGGGCGACGGTCTACCGGCCGGTCAGGCTCCCTCATACCCGGTTCCGGTTCCATCCTATCCATCCCACCCTACTTACCCCGCTCATCCATCATACCCCAGTCCGGCTCCGCCCACTTACCCCCACCGCCCACCTGGACTAATCTGCGAGGGCGACTATCAGGTGCGTGGTGCGATTCTGTCTTTTCCCAATTCAACAGATTCATCAAAAGTTTCTATAGTGGTGCGCGTGTTCGACGTTTGCTGATTCAGGTGGCCGATCCGCATGATTCTTCGTTCTACTACGACTGCGTCAAGGGATATCTGCAGAGGAAGAGATGTCCGAGAGGAACGCTGTTCGATCCAAGATCGTGCAAATGCGAGCGAGAGTGGGTTATATTCTTGAATTTAAAAATATATTATTGATTGATCACGATGTGACTTTTAGAGTTTTATCGATCGATTAAATTCTTGTATGATTTCAGTCTATTTGTGCACTGCAGCAAGAATATTAGAAAAAAATCTTTAAAATCGTATACAATAAAATTATTCACAAGCTCTTCATAGATCTAATCATATTCCTTGTTAATCAATAAAATCAATAATCTTTTCGGATAATCTATGATTTTCAGCTACACCTGTTCTCCAGAGATCATATGCTACGACAATCAAGTGCTACCAGCGGTGGCATGTGGAGAATACAAGTAAATAAATATTATTGAATATAGTAATAAAAAATAATAATAATAATAATAATAAATTAGGTAATTTGATGATTATCATATAATAACTGTATAAAATGTGAGGTTTGAATATCTTCCTAAGTTTAGTATAGTGCAATAGTACACTAAAAACTTTCAAATCAACTCACTAAAACGTTCAAATGCAGAATTTTGTTACGAAAATCTCCGGAAATTTTCCAAACAATGAATTCCTTACAGGATCTGCCGCAATAATGAGTGGATCCCGGGATGGTGTCCTGGTAAGAAAATTTAATCCTTCGAAAGTGTTAACAAAAGAGGAACGGAGAAAGCTCTCCTCTTTATACATGCCCTCTCGCCTCTTTTTTTCGTCGCTTTTAGACGCAGATAAAATATTTTCCTGAATATTCGTAGCTCAATCAATCAAAGGCAATGATCACTTTTTAATTGTGGTCAAAATAAATCCACGGCTAAATGTATTATGACAAAAAATGAATTTCAGGAGATCAGGCGTTCATCAACGGAGTTTGCGATAGAAGAAAGAAGTGCAAGGAGATATGTCCAGGTGTTTAGAAGATTTTGAATTAATTATGGCATACCTGACAATGAGATATTTTTTCTCTCCACTCTCGCAACACTCACTCGTAAACAAGGCAAGCGAGAGAGCACTCTGGTAATTCGAAACTTAAAGTCTACTTGAAGTTTTCACTTGAAGTAGACTTGTAAGTCTACTTAAAGTTAAACGTAAGTCTACTTAAAGTGGTGTGGTATACTGTAATGCATTTCGTCAAATGTTCTTTCACTTTAAGTTTACTTAAAGTCTACTAAAAGTCTGTGACGTAGTTTAAGTAGACTTTAAGTTTCGAAATACCATAGCATTGACAGAGCGAAGAGTCAAATTAGCCCGGGATGTGCTTTTGAGCAGAGCTGGCCCTAGCCAAGAACAAAACAAGACTTTCCAATAACTCATTGAACGATCACTGTCAATCAATAAATCAATAATTTGTTTAAGATCAATAAATTCCTTGCAGTCTATCCACCCACAACCGGCCCCTACCCTACTCCTGTGTGCAGTACAGGCGCCGTTCGACCTGATTACGGTAAGTGTGCACCAATCAATAATCTCCAAAAAAATCGATACACAGGCAATCCTCTCGGGTATCTGGAGTGTGACTGGAACGGCAGATGGGTGAAACGACTCTGTGAGCAGGGAGGCGTATTCGACAAGAGGGTAATGATCTGTGAACTTTGATATTTGATCTTTGATCTCTTATAATACAATAATGAAAGAAAAGTTTTAACATTCTCGAGACTCACAAGGGGATGGTCGCAACTGGTCCTGGCCATATGAGATGGCAATAACATGGCTAGGATCAGTTTTCGATGCTGATTACGAATCCGTTTTCAGAAAGTGCCTAATCGACCTGATTTTCGAGAAAATCGGTATTGAAATTAGGCTTGTTAATTCGAAAATTCGTGTAATTTCCCTCACAAACTATCTGGATTGCATCGGAAAGATCCGGTGATGAAAGCCAGACTACTACGAGAGTTTATAGATAAGTTCACCAGCCAACCCGGACGGTTTGTGCAGGAAACCACACGAATTTCCGAATTAAAATACCGATTTTCTCGAAAATCAGGTCGATTAGGCACTTTCTGAAAAGGGATTCGTAATCAGCATCGAAAACTGATCCTAGTCATGATATTGCCATCTCATATGGCCAGGACCAGTTGCGACCATCCCCTTGTCAGAACTTCTATTTAAAAAAAGCAGCAAAAATATCTCTCTGGCTGGGAATTGAACCCGGGTCTCGCATGTGACAGACGCGGATACTAACCACTATACTACCAGAGACGGTGATCTCCTGCCGAAGATATAAGCATAAGATTTACAGTCCTCCCGATGTTTCTACTATCCTCCCTCATCCCATCCCTCTCCTTCCTATCCTCCAACAACTCCTGACTATCATCCGGCGTGCTACGAGGGAGAGACCAAGGCCGACAAGAGACACTGCACCAAGTACCAGGTATGCGGTAGATCAATGACGTTTGATCTTTGATCTTTGATCTTTAAACAGAAGATTGATCTTTGATCTTATAGTACTGCGTCCACGGCCGTTTCGAGGAGCGCTACTGCTCATACGGGTAAATATTAGAAATATTTAAATACACTTAAATATTAATATACAAAATGTATAAAATTATGGTTTAGCTTATACTTGGACGCACGATATTTTGTTTTCATGAGAAGTAATCGATCCACCGTAATAGATTTGGAAATGGTGCTGGTGTTATTGATCAAACGCTCATTATATTTATTTATTTATTTATTTATTTGATACACCCGTGACAGGTGCGACAGCAAATACAGAAACGTTATATCTTTGCTTCTCTTTGAACTTCATTTTCACAGTTTTTAAATGTTCAAAAGCGGTACCCCTTCAGAATCCCTGATCTTCGATCTTCCAATTTCACTTTATAACCACTGATTTCAGATCTGGTTTCAACGGCGTCTGTTGTCAAGTTGACTACCACTGCAAGACGGACGTGACCGAGGGAGTTTGTCAAGTGAGTAAAACAGGCGACGTGTCCTAAAGGGACACCCCTCTCGCGTTCTGTGCCTACGAGAGAGTTTTGCCAGAGCGGAATGCGAAATCAGCTCGGGGTGTGCCTGCAACAATTAGCTGGAAACGAAGTTGAATGCTAAAAAAATGTCAGATGCTTCTCTAACCATTTACTTCTCATACACGTTTTTATAAGTGGTTTCGTGTAAAATTACAGCTAGAATTTTTATAACATATACAGTAAACTCTATAAATCCCTGTCCACAAAGTGAGATTATTAAAATGTTATCCTTTAAAGAAGGGGAACCAGGAGATTAGGGGTGCGCTAATGACATGAAGAACGTGGGAGATAGGAAGTGACCTTAGGTTATCTATTCGAATTGAGAGGTTCAGTGAGAAGCGCGTATAGCTATGTGGTTACATGCCATCGTTCGTAACCCTGCCACGCGGGTTCGATCCCCGTTTGCTATTTTCTATATATTTTCAAAAACTCGCGCCTTTCCCTGGACATGAACGAACTTTAATCCCCGGCTTACAGTATTCCAGGTCATATAAAATTTTAGAGAAAATTGTTTTGTATTCAGGGAGATGTGATTTATAGTTCTGCCTGGCCAGTTTAGTCACGAAAAAACTCGAGGGTACCCTTCTTTAAGGAATCAGCAGGTCTGAATGGATTCCTCGCTGATCGTTCCGATTGCAGCTACTTTTATCAATGTGCTCAAGGACGATGGGTGGGTCTTTGATCTTTATAGTTTGATCTTTGATCTTTGATCTTTCAAGGTCCGTATGCCGTGCGCCGGCGGCACCCATTTCAACCCGGCCATCGGAGTGTGCGACCATATCGGCAACGTGCCCGGTTGTGGATGGACCGGACCAAGATATTGAGAAAACCATCATAATTAATCAATATTGTTCATTTCGTAAAATATTGTTAACCAGTCTTATATGCCCGTACGTGATAAATAATAAGTATACTATGATTTTCTTTGTTTGAGTTTTGTTTTTATTCTTTTTTCGCGATTTTTGGTCGGAATACTACAGGATGCGCCATAATTACCCGGACTGATTTTAATTTAATTTAATTTATCTACGCCCGAGGCGCAACGAGACATGAGAAAATTCAAAGGGATAAAGAGCATGATATAATATAATATTCACTCTCCAGACTGGGGGGGGGAATTTACAAAGGACGTAATTCGTGAATGATGGGGTGATGGGAAAGCCGGTTTTTGAAGATACTGGGATTGGTTGATGAAGTGATGAGTGGAGGTAATCGGGAGTACCATCTGGCCGTTCGAACAGGAAAGGAGTGGAATCGGGCTGTGCTTGTGGTCGCTTCGATGTGGATGCCGAATGAGGACGTTCGATCTCGTAAAGGTTTGTATAAATAAAAAGATGAGCGATCGATAATGGTGGAACCGGACATAATCGAATAACACATACAAAGATCACTAATGACTCTCCTCTCAACTAACGCGCGCAGGCCTAGGGTTTTCATCCGATCATGGTAAGAGGGCATAAATTCAGGATATGTAGGGGAGGGGAAACAACGGTAGAAAACCTGACGAGTGAAAGTGTGTTGAACATTCTCAAGGGAACGAATATCAGAAAGATAATGTGGATTCCAAAAGGGTGAAGCGAAGTCGAGGAGGGGTAATACATAGGTCTTATAACATATTATAACATTTGACAAGGATTTCAGGGCAATTAACGGGGACGGCTTTAAAGAGGAGAAACATCTTATTACGAGCTTGTAGAGCACGGGTTTTGACAGAGGAGGTATGCTTTAAATCAGAACGAACTTGGACACCTAGATCACGAACATTATTAGGGGGAGGGGTATTGAATCAATATGGTAACGATTGGTTTGTGACTGTGAGCCTATTCGAATGTGTGAACATTTGGAAGCAGAAATAGACAACTGGTTGGCATTAGACCAGTTATACAAACAATCGAGAGCAAGTTGAAATTCGGAAGTAAGAGCATCACGGTTCTTACGGTTATAGGAAACATACAACTTAACGTCATCAGCATAACATTGCACTTTGACATTGTGATATCTAGATAGAGTAGCTGATAAGTCAGAGAGATAAAGCGAAAAAAGTATGGGGCCGAGAACGCTACCTTGGGGAACACCAGAGACAATCGGAAAAGAGTTACTGAGAATGGAAGATAGTCTAACACAAAAGGATCTATCGGATAGAAAAGATACTAGCCAGTTATACAAACAACCGTTTATACCGTAGTGAAGCAATCGTGAGAGTAATTTCGGATAAGGAACAACATCAAAAGCACGTGTATAATCTATGTACACAACATCTGTGACAAGTTTATTGGAATGGGCAGTGGTCCAATCATTTTGGCATTGTAACAAGTTGGTAACAACACTAGCACCGGAACGAAAACCGTGTTGATTGGAGGGAATAATGTTGAAACGGGAAAGATGGTGTACGAGATGGTCTTTAACGGCACTACGCCGGATGAGAACCGTCGGATGAGAACCTACTGGATGATAACCGGAAGCGACCGTATGAGAACTGAGCGCATGAGAACCGACTGGATGAGAACCGAGCGTATGAGAACCGACTGGATGAGAACCGACTGGATGAGAACCCACCGGATCAGAACCGAGCGTATGAGAACCGACTGGATGAGAACCGACTGGATGAGAACCCACCGGATGAGAACCGAGCGTATGAGAACCTACCGGATGAGAACCGAGCGTATGAGAACCCACCGGATGAGAACCGAGCGTATGAGAACCTACCGGATGAGAACCGACTGGATGAGAACCTACCGGATGAGAACTTAGCGGCCATTTCATGCCAAATTCCGCGCTGATCACGAATATGTCAGTCCGATATTTCAAAATGTGTCGGATGAGAACTTAGCGGCCTAACACTGTAGTTTAAAATCTTGAATTTTTACGTACAATTAGGAAATCATAAGGTGTCTTGATAATGGAAAATTGGCATCTAAGTTCTCATCCGACCCATTTTGAAATATCAGGCTGACATAATCGTGATTCGCGCAAAATTTGTCATAAAATGGCCGCTAAGTTTTCATCCGGCACATTTTCAAATATCGGACTGACATATTCGTGATCAGCGCGGAATTTGACATAAAATGGCCGCTAAGTTCTCATCCGGCACATTTTCAAATATCGGACTAACATATTCGTGATCAGCGCGGAATTTGACATAAAATGGCCGCTAAGTTCTCATCCGGCACATTTTGAAATGTCGGACTAACATATTCGTGATCAGCGCGGAATTTGACATAAAATGGCCGCTAAGTTCTCATCCGGCACATTTTGAAATGTCGGACCAACATATTCGTGATCAGCGCGGAATTTGACATAAAATGGCCGCTAAGTTCTCATCCGGCACATTTTGAAATGTCGGACCAACATATTCGTGATCAGCGCGGAATTTGACATAAAATGGCCGCTAAGTTCTCATCCGGCACATTTTGAAATGTCGGACCAACATATTCGTGATCAGCGCGGAATTTGACATAAAATGGCCGCTAAGTTCTCATCCGGCACATTTTGAAATGTCGGACCAACATATTCGTGATCAGCGCGGAATTTGACATAAAATGGCCGCTAAGTTCTCATCCGGCACATTTTGAAATGTCGGACCAACATATTCGTGATCAGCGCGGAATTTGACATAAAATGGCCGCTAAGTTCTCATCCGGCACATTTTGAAATGTCGGACCAACATATTCGTGATCAGCGCGGAATTTGACATAAAATGGCCGCTAAGTTCTCATCCGGCACATTTTGAAATGTCGGACCAACATATTCGTGATCAGCGCGGAATTTGACATAAAATGGCCGCTAAGTTCTCATCCGGCACATTTTGAAATGTCGGACTAACATATTCGTGATCAGCGCGGAATTTGACATAAAATGGCCGCTAAGTTCTCATCCGGCACATTTTGAAATGTCGGACCAACATATTCGTGATCAGCGCGGAATTTGACATAAAATGGCCGCTAAGTTCTCATCCGGCACATTTTGAAATGTCGGACCAACATATTCGTGATCAGCGCGGAATTTGACATAAAATGGCCGCTAAGTTCTCATCCGGCACATTTTGAAATGTCGGACCAACATATTCGTGATCAGCGCGGAATTTGACATAAAATGGCCGCTAAGTTCTCATCCGGCACATTTTGAAATGTCGGACCAACATATTCGTGATCAGCGCGGAATTTGACATAAAATGGCCGCTAAGTTCTCATCCGGCACATTTTGAAATGTCGGACCAACATATTCGTGATCAGCGCGGAATTTGACATAAAATGGCCGCTAAGTTCTCATCCGGCACATTTTGAAATGTCGGACCAACATATTCGTGATCAGCGCGGAATTTGACATAAAATGGCCGCTAAGTTCTCATCCGACACATTTTGAAATGTCGGACCAACATATTCGTGATCAGCGCGGAATTTGACATAAAATGGCCGCTAAGTTCTCATCCGACACATTTTGAAATATGGTACTGATCTACCCGATATTTGGCATACAATGATCGCTAAGTTCTCATCCGGTAGGTTCTCATACGCTCGGTTCTCATCCGGTGGGTTCTCATCCAGTCGGTTCTCATCCAGTCGGTTCTCATACGCTCGGTTCTCATCCGGTGGGTTCTCATCCAGTCGGTTCTCATCCAATCGGTTCTCATACGCTCGGTTCTCATCCGGTGGGTTCCCATCCAGTCGGTTCTCATCCAGTCGGTTCTCATACGCTCAGTTCTCATACGGTCGCTTCCGGTTATCATCCAGTCGGTTCTCATCCGACGGTTCTCATCCGGCGTAGTACCTCTTTAACTATACGTTCCATGGTCTTTGCTGCAGGGGATTCACCATTATGATTCCCATGAACCCAATGCAAATGCGCAATCCCTATTGTAGCATCATGACGAGTGAACATTGGCCCTTCCGTATTCAAGGTTTCACGTCAGTTAGTCAAGTCTTCTAGTAATGAGGAAGTCATGTCGACAACGACCCATCATTCTCAAGTGTACGAGAACAGAGTTGTATGGTTCATCAGCTCGACTTTCACGAGTCGGATGTATGCGATACCTCTATCAGGTACCAAGATCTTGGTACTAACAAGGAACGTCCTAGCAGAGGTACACGGATATCAGTTTCCACCGCTACGAACCGAGATCGCATCCGAAAGATGTTGTTTCGAACCCACAAGCAGACCATCTTGAATCTCGATATCTCGAACACTTCCGTTCGTCATCTCCTCAAGTCTCAGCTGACTCTTCTCCGTTACAAGTACCGTAAACTGTATGAACCGAATGAGCGGCAGATGAAGCACCGCTGAGAACGACACCCTCAACTGTTTCGGCGTTGCGCCAGGTCCGCGCACTTCAGCACGATGTTCAGCTTCGAAAGCAACCTGAATATCAAAAACAACAGAATCATGGCCTCTGATCCTGAAGAATCCTACAAGAGAGCTGGGGTCATGGGCATTATCAGTCATATGAGAAGAGACTCAAGGCCTGTGTCAGAGCTAAAAAAGACCACAACGAGATTCGCTAGTACATTAATGCTGCCCATATTCTTGATACGCTTTACCATGAACCATATCACTCAAATCACATTTCTAAGGGCAGAATCATATGGAGACAACAGTCCGGGTGAATATGGCGCACCCTGTAAAGTAGACCATATTTTCGACGAATATTCATACTAAATTCACTCTCTATCCATACAAATTTTCTATTTTGTCTCTGGTCCACCTCAACTTCTTCCTCCTCCTAGTACTCCTCCTCCTCCTCACATTTTACCTGTAAACGTCCCCTGATTTTTTGATAGTGTGAATATGATCTTAGAGGGAAAAAATCCTGATAAATCGGCTATCTAGAACATTCAATAAGTATATTGGACCGCTGAAACATAACTACATAACTGTACGCAAAATTTCAAGAACTCATTTTTCCACAATGCATGCACACCTTATTTTATGCACAATATTAATCGGAATATTTATTTAATGCCAATAACTATTTTTTTGCTCGCGTGTTAGCAGCGAGCACCACAGTGTGGGAAGACGGCGTACCCGGGGTGGACATCAAAACTCGCGGGGCACGTAGTCTAAGAGTTGTACCGCGAGGCGGACGCCACGGGATTGAGACGGCGAGCATCGCGAGTAAAAAATACCGATGTGGTCACTCATTTCGTTCTCGACGGATCCGTTTCTGATCTTTGATCTTTGATCTTTCAGCGATTTGTTCCGAGTGCGATCCTGGTATGAAGTACAAACAGTGCAAGGAGGGGCAACGACGACCGGTAAATCGATAATTTCAATTAATCGATAATTACGATCATGATTCAGGTGAACACCACAGAGGGGCCCGCCATGAGTGGTTACGGAAACGGGAGGGTTACGGTAGATTGTGGCGCGTATGAGGAGTGCAAGGGAGGCGTATGGTCAAAGCAATTGTAGGAAACCATAGATTATTTTCGAAATTACTTAATTAAAGCCTAGTGCAAGTTAGAATATTGCCAAGTAGTTTAAAAATGAAAAGTTGAGATCAAGAATATGATTTTCCCCACGTAAAAACGAGATAATGTGGGAATTATATGGTATTTCACGGTAAGGATCGATAAACTGTGATGACGCATTGCTGGTAAAGGAACTAATCTGTTACACTGTTATAATTTTATATATGATTTATGATATTGGACCGTTAACGGTAATTGATCTTGAGTCTTTGATCTTTGGTCTTTGATCTTTGATCTATCCAGTTGCGCCTCGAACACCGGTTACGATGTGTCCACCAAGCGCTGCACGCCCGCTCGCCTCTACGACTCCGAGTGCACCTGGCCCGTGATCAGCCCCCGCTGCGAAGATGGAGCGGTAGGATACTTACTTGATCTTTGATCTTTGATCTCTGATCTTTGATCTTTCGTAGCGTATCGCCTGGCCGCACAGCTGCAGATCTTTCATGCAGTGTGACCGTGGCGAGTGGAGAGAGTTCAGCTGCCCCGAGGGACACAAATTTGGTAAATGGGTTTATAGGGCACATTACTAGTTAACTTATTTAATCAAAAAATTTATATTTTAAGTGCATGCATACTTAATCTTGTACATGTATTAATAATATTAATTTAATTTAATGGACAGCTAAAGATCCTTGAAAACTGTGCTACAGTGCACAAATGTTTAGATGTACAATGAGAGAAAAAACACTAAATGAAATGCCGTGATGTTACCAAACACTTAAATACAAGGTTACAAAACTTGTATTTAAGGGTTTGATTAAAGCGCGGCGTGTCAACTATTGTTTTTCTATGGTTTTTTTCCTCAGAAGATCTCTTTCAAAACATGCAAAAATATCTCTCTGGCCGGGAATTGAACCCGGGTCTCGCATGTGACAGACGCGGATACTAACCACTATACTACCAGAGACGGTGATGTATGCTCTGCGAATTCCTACCATTGACATCAACATTCTTGTCTCACAACCAGTGTACATATATTTGCATATGCTGCGATGTACTTTCATTCTAATTGCACAAGAATGATTGAAATATGTTTCAATCGCTACATGAATTCACTGGGCCTTTTCAAAAGTGTTAGATCACCTGTAATGGATGCTAAAAATAATATCATCTAATCATCATAATAATATAATCATAATAATATTCTACTTAAATCATAATAATATTCCAGATCGTGAAGACAATCGCTGCGTCGTGGGTAAATGCGAAGATGGCACCGCAGTTTACGGACGTGAGCGTTCACTCACACCCTAACTAGATTGATTTCTTATAGTTGAACTTTTATCGTTGTAGTTTGATCTTTGATCGCTGTGGTATGATATTCGATCTCCGTCATCTGTTCTCTATTCTCCAGATTTGATCTCTGAACTCCGTTTCTTGTACTTTGATCTCTTAGTTTGATCTCTGATTTCTGTAATTTCGTCTCAGATCTTTGTAGTTTACTACTATTTATCTGACCTCTGACCTTTGATCTTCCTAATTTGGTCTTTGATGTTTGTAGTTTGATCTTTGATCTCTGATTAGGTCGTCACCATCACCACGAAGACGATTCGGACTACGAAGATGATCCCGATCTCGAGGAGTTCCTTCAGCGGCAAGAGGCCTACGAGATTCCTCCCTTCCAGCGACCCAATGGCTTCCCAGGTTTGTAATTTGATCTGTTGTAGCTTAATATCTTACAGCTTGATATTTTGTAGTTTGATCTCTTGCGTTGTGATATGTGGTAATTTAATCTCTCTAATTTTTTTCATCTCATAAAGGCTCGCCCCAATCTGATTTGAAACTCCCCGCTCTGGCCACACTCTCTCGCTTCTTTGTCTATGAGAGAGTATTGTCAATGCGATTGGCATGGTGTGTTCCTCTCATTTCATCTCTTCGCTCATTCAGGTCCTCTTCGTAGTTTGGTCTCTTGTGGTTTGATCTCTTGAAGTTAGATATATTACGGTGTGATATTTTGTAGTTTGATCTCTTACAGTTTAATCTCTTCGCTCATTCAGGTCCTCTTCCCCCCATTCGAGGTACTCCTGCCCACACCCCTGGCTGTCACGGACCCCACCCATGTCCTGTCCGTCCCACTTACTCCGTACCAGCGCCCGCGCCAACTTATGGTTCGGCGCCCACTCCCTATCATCCTCACCATCATCATCACGACGAACCCATCTACAACGAGGGCGACGGTCTACCGGCCGGTCAGGCTCCCGCATACCCGGTTCCGGCTCCATCCTATCCATCCCACCCTACCTACCCCGCTCATCCATCATACCCCAGTCCGGCTCCGCCCACTTACCCCCATCGCCCTCCTGGACTAATCTGCGAGGGCGACTATCAGGTGCGTGGTGCGATTCTGTCTTTTCCCAATTCAACAGGTTCATCAAAAGTTTCTATAGTGGTGCGCGTGTTCGACGTTTGCTGATTCAGGTGGCCGATCCGCATGATTCTTCGTTCTACTACGACTGCGTCAAGGGATATCTGCAGAGGAAACGATGTCCGAGAGGAACGCTGTTCGATCCAAGATCGTGCAAATGCGAGCGAGAGTGGGTTATATTCTTGAATTTAAAAATATATTATTGATTGATCACGATGTGACTTTTAGAGTTTTATCGATTAAATTCTTGTATGATTTCAGTCTATTTGTGCACAGCAGCAAGAATATTAGAAAAAAATCTTTAAAGGTGGTGTACGGCGAATATTTTCGTGAACAAACTGTGAAGACAGAAATATAGCAAAAGTTATTCTGCATAGAGTACATAGATTATTTTATGCTAATTCAGCTTATTGATCGCTAGAATCATGAATGAATCATGCTTGATGTACAGGCAAAGGCGCGAAATTTTGAAAATAAGAAAGTTCGGCAATAGGTTTCGAACTTGCGACGTTGCGCTAACTAGGCAGCACATTTACCACTACACCAAGGGATAGATTACTGGCCACGCTAATTTCTTGTATATCACATGTATACACTTATCTATTGCACAAATCATGTTACGTATTTGCATAGACATTCGAGGGCCTCCATCTTTAAAATCGTATACAATAAAATTATTCACAAGCTCATAGATCTAATCATATTTCTTCTTAATCAATAAAATCAATAATCTTTTCGCATAATCTATGATTTTCAGCTACACCTGTTCTCCAGAGATCATATGCTACGACAATCAAGTGCTACCAGCGGTGGCATGTGGAGAATACAAGTAAATAAAAATTATTGAATATAGTAAAAAAAAAAAATAATAATAATAATAATAATAATAAATTAGGTAATTTGATGATTATCATATAATAACTGTATAAAATGTGAGGTTTGAATATCTTCCTAAGTTTAGTAGTGTGCAATAGTACACTAAAAACGTTCAAATCCACTCACTAAAACGTTCAAATGCAGAATTTTGTTACGAAAATCGCCGGAAATTTTCCGACCAATGAATTCCTTACAGGATCTGCCGCAATAATGAGTGGATCCCGGGATGGTGTCCTGGTAAGAAAATTTAATCCTTCGAAAGTGTTAACAAAAGAGGAACGGAGAAAGCTCTCCTCTTTGTGCATGCCCCCTCGCCTCTTTTTTTTTCGTCGCTTTTAGACGCAGATAAAATATTTTCCTGAATATTCGTAGCTCAATCAATCAAAGGCAATGATCACTTTTTAATTGTGGTCAAAATAAATCCACGGCTAAATGTAATATGACAAAAAATGAATTTCAGGAGATCAGGCGTTCATCAACGGAGTTTGCGATAGAAGAAAGAAGTGCAAGGAGATATGTCCAGGTGTTTAGAAGATTTTGAATTAATTATGGCATACCTGACAATGACATATTTTTTCTCTCCGCTCTGGCAACACTCACTCGTAAACAAGGCAAGCGAGAGGGCATTGACAGAGCGAAGAGTCAAATTAGCCCGGGATGTGCTTTTGACTAGTTGTATTGAGTCCTCCGTAAAATAAGCAGAGTTGGCCCTAGCAAAGAACAAAACAAGACTTTTCAATAACTCATTGAACGATCACTGTCAATCAATAAATCAATAATTCGTTTAAGATCAATAAATTCCTTGCAGTCTATCCACCCACAACCGGCCCCTACCCTACTCCCGTGTGCAGTACTGGCGCCGTCCGACCTGATTACGGTAAGCATTAACCAATCAATAATCTCCAAAAAAACCGATACACAGGCAATCCTCTCGGGTATCTGGAGTGTGACTGGAACGGCAGATGGGTGAAACGACTCTGTGAACAGGGAGGCGTATTCGACAAGAGGGTAATGATCTGTGAACTTTGATATTTGATCTTTGATCTCTTTCTTAAAAGAAAAGTTTTAACATTCTCGAGACTCAGAACTTCTATTTAAAAAAAACAGCAAAATATCTCTCTGGCCGGGAATTGAACCCGGGTCTCGCATGTGACAGACGCGGATACTAACCACTATACTACCAGAGACGGTGATCTCCTGCCGAAGATATAAGCATAAGATTTACAGTCCTCCCGATGTTTCTACTATCCTCCTTCATCCCATCCTTCTCCTTCCTATCCCCCATCAACTCCTGACTATCATCCTGCGTGCTACGAGGGAGAGACCAAGGCCGACAAGAGACACTGCACCAAGTACCAGGTATGCGGTAGATCAATGACGTTTGATCTTTGATCTTTGATCTTTAAACAGAAGATTGATCTTTGATCTTATAGTACTGCGTCCACGGCCGTTTCGAGGAGCGCTACTGCTCATACGGGTAAATATTAGGAATATTTAAATACACTTAAATATTAATATACAAAATGTATAAAATTATGGTTTAGCTTATACTTGGACGCGCGATATTTTGTTTTCATGAGAAGTACTAGTTCCACCGCAATATATTTGGAAATGGTGCTGGTGTTATTGTCCGTATAAAATGTACTTGCATAATTGCATTGCTACTGCTGCTAAACAGAGGAAGAACTATCGATTAACTCCCCACTATTTCCTCCTTTCCTTCCTCGCTCTCTCTGATCTACCTACTCTCTCACCGGTGCTCTCTCTCTCTAAACGTAGAAATTCATTGTGGCAGTGGTTGGCTACTCTCGTACCAAATAAACAAGTGTATTTTGTACGGTCAATATTGATCAAACGCTCATTATATCTTTGCTTCTCTTTGAACTTCATTTTCACGGTTTTTAAATGTTCAAAAGCGGTGCCCCTTCAGAATCCGTGATCTTTGATCTTCCAATTTCACTTTATAACCACTGATTTCAGATCCGGTTTCAACGGCGTCTGTTGTCAAGTTGACTACCACTGCGAGACGGACGTGACCGAGGGAGTTTGTCAAGTGAGTAAAACAGGCGACGTGTCCTAAAGGGACACCCCTCTCGCGTTCTGTGCCTACGAGAGAGTTTTGCCAGAGCGGAATGCGAAATCAGCTCGGGGTGTGCCTGCAACAATTAGCTGGAAACGAAGTTGAATGCTAAAAAAATGTCAGATGCTTCTCTAACCATTTACTTCTCATACACGTTTTTATAAGTGGTTTCGTGTAAAATTACAGTTAGAATGAATATTTTTATAACATATACAGTAAACTTTATAAATCCCTGTCCACAAAGTGAGAATATTAAAATGTTATCCTTTAAAGAAGGGGAACCATTAGATTAGGGGTGCGCTAATGACATGAAGAACGTGGGAGATAGGAAGTGTCCTTATGTTATCTATTCGAATTGAGAGGTTCATAGAGAAGCGTTCGATCCCCGTTTGCTATTTTCTATATATTTTCAAGAACTCGCGCCTTTCCCTGGACATGAACGAACTTTAATCCCCTGCTTACAGTATTCCAGGTCATATAAAATTTTAGAGAAAATTGTTTTGTATTCAGGGAGATGTGATTTATAGTTCTGCCTGGCCAGTTTAGTCACGAAAAAACTCGAGGGTACCCTTCTTTAAGGAATCAGCAGGTCTGAATGGATTCCTCGCTGATCGTTCCGATTGCAGCTACTTTTATCAATGTGCTCAAGGACGATGGGTGGGTCTTTGATCTTTATAGTTTGATCTTTGATCTTTGCTCTTTGTAGTTTGATCTTTGATCTTTGATCTTTCAAGGTCCGTATGCCGTGCGCCGGCGGCACCCATTTCAACCCGGCCATCGGAGTGTGCGACCATATCGGCAACGTGCCCGGTTGCGGATGGACCGGACCAAGATATTGAGAAAACAATCATAATTCATCATTATTATCCGTTTCGTAAAATATTGTTAACCAGTTTGATATGCCCGTACGTGATAAATAATAAGTATACTATGATTTTCTTTGAGTTTTGTTTTTATTCTTTTTTTTCGGGACTTTTGGTCAGAATACTAGAGTAGATCATATTTTCGGCGAATATTCATACTAAATTCACTCTCTACTCATACAAATTTTCTATTTTGTCTCTGGTCCTCCTCCACCCCTCTTCCTCCTCCTCCCCTCCTCCTCCTTCTCATCCTTCTCCCTCCTCTTCCTCCTCCCCTCCTCCTCCTCTTCCCTTCATTCTCTTCTATTCAATAGGGGGAATGAGTCAATCTGTTCCGCTTTCGATCCCCACTGACTATGCGAGAGCTTCTCCATTTCAATACAATACTATTGCATTTATTACTGTTTATCATAATACATTATATTATAGTATAATGGATAATCTGTACAATACTACTGTGCTATATGTACAATATTCCTACCATGATGCAATGCGGTTTGTGTTAAAATTACCCATATTATTGTCATTGTAATATTTTTTGCACATTATTGCGTTGGTGTAAAGGCATGCAAGGTTGTCGCAAATTTGAACTGAAAAACATTCAAATAATTCAGATACACCATAAGTTTATCCATGCTGATTCAATTTGATTTAGAGCCGCGAATTCTCATGTAAATCCCTCAAATCTCTCTTGTCGAATGCCAAGTGATGTGAAGTAGTGCTGAGCAAAAAATCTATATATTGATATTCGGATCGTGTTGGGTTCAAAAGTTGCGATGGGCAAAAAATAAAAGAGAAACTTCGCTTCCTTCACATATCTTCTCACCTGTTCTTCGTAAGTGTTGAACTAATTTCGCTGTCTGGCACTCTGGCAATCCTCTCTCGTGGAAAAAGAAAGCGAGAAAGCATTGCCAGAGCAGAGAGCTTCAAATTAGATTGGTTTGTTAATTTTTCGTGAAGAATCGGATACACTGCTTGCTCCTTCTATTTCGCACTCTATAAGAAGAGTCTGAAACTTATCGCGTTACTCATAATCAGAGAGAAGAGACTGGGAGGTCGAGAAAATCGCACTTGCTAACCAGTGGCCGTACGCATGAAGAACGGGAAAACTGTTTTCCTGGAAAATGTGACTTTCATTAGCATAGGCGGAGGATTTTTGGAAAACTTTTCCCGCTCAGCCATTTCGTCTAATCCAACATCCCGTCAATATTTCTCGAAAATAGTCGCGTAATACACGAAAGCCTTCCGGCGCGTTCTAAATGCCGGCTGTTTAACGCGGACAACTTCCCGGGTTTCTAAATTTTATGATATCCCACCCATTCATGATGATGTGGGGAGAGAAAGAATTCATCAAATTTGGCCAACCGGAACGAAAGAGTTTTTTTGAATTCCAGAAAAAATGGGGAGGATTGTTGGAAACAAGTGTATCCAAATACAAATATTTATACAATGATTTATTTATTTATTTTTCGTACACCACGGCTTGCGTCGTCAAGTGCACAAAAATTTGAACGCAAAATGGGTGGGATATCATAAAATTCCCATCCCCGATGCGTTCATTTGAAGGAATAAAATATTATTATTATTATTATTATTATTATTATTATTATTATTTAAAAAAATCAACACGGAACAACCGAATCAATCAATATTTATCAGGCTAACACATTGGTACTCTTCTATGGACGGGTAATCATTGAACAAGTCTCATATTCCACTTTTCGCTTCCGATTCTTTTCCTTAGATCATCACGCCAACGAATAAGAGGCTTGCCAACTTCTGTTTAGCAGCATACTGATATGGTATCCTTGAATAAATATACGGTGCGGCCGAAACACCATGAAGCACATTACAACTTAATAGTTATATAGTTACAGTTATTTTAACACGTGCATGCATTTCAATCCTGTACATTGATTTACTTACTAAATTAATTGAATAGTTCACGCAATTCTTAATCTACGGAGGAACAGATGTGATGGAAAGAAATCAAAGACCGTGTTACCGTAATTCCGCCGTACCCTGTACAAAAAGAACTGCACAGAAAGATCTCCTCGTTTTACACACTCTATCCTCTCTTTGCTTTTCTTTACTCAAATTTTGAACTGTACCCTACTTACTACAGTTCAAACCATTCAACCCCCGAATCATCCCTTGATCCCATTCCTCCCAGAGGCAGCTGGTCTCCACGCACCTCTTGCCTTTCCGCCATCCATCTCTCAATCTCCTTTTTTAGTCTCTCCCTCTCCCTCTCCATGCCTGCTTAACCAATTACGGTTCACGCCTATCCTGCCTGTGCCCTCTCATAATCCAGTGTTCTCACGTTTGTCTCTAGCGGTCTGGGCGCTCTCCATTTCGTGTGGTCTCTCGTCTGTGTTTCTCTGTACTCTCTCACTTCGCAATGCTATTTTCTTCGTCTCTTGGTGTCCCTCATTTATCTTTGTCTTTGATGTGCCCTTTGCCTTCGGGGAAGAATGAATGAGAAGGGCTATCTCTCGTTCTCTAAGTCTCTCTCTCTCTCTCTCTCTCTCTCTCTCTCTCCCTCACTCTCTCTCTCTCCCTCTCTCTCTCTCTCTCTCTCTCTCTCTCTCTCTCTCTCCCCTCTCCCTCTCCCTCCCCGACTCTCGCTTTATCGCTTTCCGATTTCGCTTCTTCTTCTTCTTCTTTTAGGATGCTCTTTCTTCTCTTTGTCGCCCAATTCCTTACACTCGAATAAATTCGCACAATTTTTCGGATACCCCATAAATAATTTCTTTGTATCCCATTTGTGATCCAACTCATTTTTTTTCATTCACGTTCGTGAAATTTATTGCTTCCTCTATTGAAAATCTATTGATTCCCGGATGGGATATAATCTCTAAATTTCCAAATTAAATTAAAATGGTTTAGTTTCCGGAGACCACCCATAGGCGAAAGTTTCGCGGTCATCAACAAAAACCCGGAGTGTTCGTCAACACAAACTCGGGATGATCAGGGGGAAAAAACTCGGAGTGTTTTCGGAACGCGCCTCGGAGTTGTTGTGACTGGGCGATGTTGTGCAAGTGTTGTATATCAGACGAAGAAGTTATCGGAAAGCGTTGGGCTCTCGTTTTCGTTCCGAAATAACGCCATTGTTTGCTCTCTGTGATGTTTTCCTGTTATTTCTCCCTCTCTCTCTCTCTCTCTCTCTCTCTCTCTCTCTCTCTCTCTCTCTCTCTCTCCCCTCTCCCTCTCCCTCTCTCTCTCTCTCTCTCTCTCTCTCCCCTCTCTCTCTCTCTCTCTCTCTGTCTCTCTGTCTCTCTGTCTCTCTGTCTCTCTCCCTCTCCCTCTCCCTCTTCTTTTTCCCTTATCTCATGACAAGAATAGATTGTTCTATTATGTCGTTAATGCTTCCTTGTATTTTTGCGCAATACCATTATTTTTAAGATGACATAAAATGGATAGAAACGCGTTAAAACGTTGTGCCAGCACCACGAAAAATCTGACTGTCTGCACTCTCTCGTTTCGTGTGATCTCTCATCGTTTCTTTCTTTTTTAGCACGTAATCAAATTAATCATATCTGAATTCTACAAATATAGGGTTGCCTGAACATTTATGTTGAGATTGAATAATTTTATTTGAAAACGTTTGCGAAAATACGAGAAAAAGGACCGAAAACAAAGTGAGAGAGCGTGCGAAAAGAGTAGAGTTTCTCTGATTTCTTTTCTTTTCGCAACATTTTGAACAGAGCAAATGCTATGAATAGTTATGCACAATGTTGTATATCAGAGCAGATGCGGTTGCTGTTGTGGGGTTTTCGAACCCTGGTGAAGTCCTGCAAGAGAGTCAGAGGGAGAGTGCGTCACTTCACCAATTGATACTCATAGAGATATTGAACCAATGGTGTGATTGGGGCACTCGGATGCCGTGCGTCAATCGTAGCACCTTCCAGCCTCCCCTGCTTCTTGCAAAGAATGCACTTTTTAATGCATTTATTTATCCACTTTTTTTTCTTTCCACACTGTCCCGATCATGACGAATTATAAAATTGAAGTTGCTTTTTCGAGGTGAATATATAAATAACTAATAAATAAACATTAAATAAATAAATAGCTCTATCACTCTATGATATTCTCTCTCATCATTTGTCCTTCCTTCGCACTCTATCGATAGATTACACTGTAGACGAGAGATGAATACACTGGGATGGAGATGAATTGATTCATTGATAGGGATGGATGATAGGAGAGATAGACTGGAGTGTTGCGATAAAGTCACACCCCGAGCTAATTCTACGCTCCGCTCTGAAAACACACTCTCGTAGGCAAAGAGAGCGAGAGAGTGTTGCGAGAGCGGATAGTTTCAAATTAGATCTGGTTTGTCTTTCATCCAAGTTGTACAATACAATAAATTTCTCTTTTCAGCACTAAGTTCAGAAGAGTAAGTCAGGGTGGCGGGGACAATTTCTTATTCTTCACTGAAAAAAAATCACTATTCTAAAAAAACGGTTCAGCTCAAACTTGTTGTATCAAAAATACATGATTTTCTCCTTCATTTTCTTCTCCAAACACTTGATCTCCGTTATATTCGCTAATTCTCTACGCCTATCTCCAACATTTCCTACCTCTCCTATACCCTTATCTCTATCACCAGAACTATCTCTATATCTCCCTCTCCCTCGTTCCCTCTAATTCTGTACCTCTCTCGTTTCCTCTCTCCCTCTCCATCTCCCTTTATCTCACTCTTATCTTCTCTTATCTCTCCTCTCACGCTACTCCTAATCATGTCAACTTGTTCGTGAACAAGTGCCCCCTTCTACTCCACCCTTACTCTATCAATACTCTATCTATACCAGAAGTGTTCTATCTTTGCCTTTATAACTTTATAACTTCATTTTTAAAACTTTTCTATAGTTATTTCAGTCATTATTCACATTTGTTTTCTTTGCGTAACTTTCTCGAATTTGAGGAAGCTATTAGAATCCGAATTTTCCCAGGCCTAGCAGTGATATCTCGCAGGATTTCGTGTGCCTTAAAGGGGCTTTGTCAATGGTGTCTTCAACGCTCTACGCTCTCTCGTTATTAGAGAACAGAGAAATAGTGCGCGCAATGAAGAGGGCATTGAGTGAGGTCACTCTCCCTTTAAATAACGGGATATACCATACCTTTTTACCTTTTATCAGTATTACACTCTGCACTGAACTTTTGGCTACAACACATCCGGTCATATCTCCTGGCTAATTCGAACCAGCGCGTGCCTTCCATTCGTTGTTGTTCTCTTTCTATGCCCGATCATTTCCATCTGTCTTTTCCCTTCTCGTTCCATCTTACGAAGTATCCTTTATTAGTATTGAAATCGATTGAATCTTATCCCATCCTTGCATCGACCTCTTCGTTTACATAATAATAATACTTTATCACATCCTGCATAGATCAATGGGTTTACGTTCATCTATTTATCGATTAATCTTGCAATATCTCATCTCTCTTGATGATCCTTCAGCATCTGCTCTTGTAACGAAATAGAATTCCTTTACATAGTTTAATTTGACTTATTTATTTCATTTTTTAAAAAAGATTTTACAAGATTCCAGTGCTCTCAACTCTTCGTACAAACTCTCCCTTTTCATTATCTGTGAATTTACATGGTTTTGCATATTTTGTTTATGATCTGATTGGAATAGGTTTCATGCGCTCCATATTAATCCTCACTGCAACGATATCGTCGATTACTTTATCAATGATTAAAATGATCATAAACAACTATTAGAAACCGTATGCTCTACCTCTCATGTATCATGACAGTTACACTGTGCTGTGGCAGGATCATTGATCGAGAGAAATGATAGGTAAGTGAGAGGAGAAGGGAAACATGGGATTGGTTACTGTTATAGAGGAAGGGAAATGAGAGAGAGAGAGAGACAGAAGAGAGGGAGAGAGAGAGAGAGAGAAGGGAGATAAATAAACAGAAGATAACCCTGATCTCTGAATCTGTGACGACGACTGATCTGTGTGGTGGATGTGGACCTACGGAACTTACTCACTGCAGCCCGTGGTGTGCATGATGCATGGTTCATTCCTTAGCTTTGAGTGTCCCTTGCATGTTACCTTACAGCCTTTACCTTTGCATGTTACCTTTGTTAGCCGCCCAGACTGATCAGTCATTCAGTGGCAACCATTCCTACCACAGAGGTTCCGTGCTTTATAAAGCACATTGTAGTGTGTTGCATATTGCATTGTATACACTATCACTATCACTGGCCTAGCAGTGATCTCCCTCAAGACTGCATCCTCGAGGATCCTTGAATAACGGGTTGTACCTTATCCTTTTTACCTATTCTATAAACAGAGTCCTCTTCAGCTCATCCTCTCAGCTGTCATGTTAGACATGAAGCGTGGTTGATTTCAGGATGAATGTTCTGCCATAGATCAAGTTTAGAAAGATGCAGAGAGGGAGCTGGAGAGAAGGAGAGGGAGAGAAAAATAGAGAGAGAGAGAGAGAGAGAGAGAGAGAGAAAGAGAGGGAGAGAGAGAAAGAGAGGGAGAGAGAGATAGAGAGAGAGAGAGAGAGAGAGAAACCTTAGATCACGTATCTATCACCCTCATTACACTATTCCAATTCATGTACCTCTTGATCTTTCCAGTCTCTTCACAAGCCAATGCTCTCTCGCCGACAGAGAACAGAGAAATAGTGTGTGATATGAAGAGTATCACTCAGTGAGATGATCAAAGAGTGAGAGAATCAGATATTCAAAGACTCAGAGGGTCAGAGAGTCAGAGTGAGTCTCTGGTTTCGATTGGACATGGATCATGTATCATCGGTCATTGCATGATCCTCGATTTCATATGTGATCGAATCCCCCGATCTGATGCATCCATTATCCGTGTCACGCATAACATGGATCCATTTCGAGATCATTCATGGAAGAAACTGATCTAATCTGAACTTTTCGATTCACTTTAGGAAAAAACTGTGCGTAATTTGAAATAGTAAGTGTGAGCTGATCCGAAGAAGATAAATGAAGAATTATTCAAGAT